>JARHVA010006471.1:0-62500 GCA_037957365.1 Torreya grandis | reverse complement strand
AGAGGTGCAAAGCCATTTGGCTTACCCTCTTTCTTTACTTAATATTTATGGTTTATGGACACCATGTGGTTTTAATTCAAATTTGGAATTGTATATTTAATATCCCTCTTGAATCATTGGTTATTTTTCATGCCATTTTATTATCTTAAAATGGCAAAGTTATGATGTCAAAATTCATGTGAATTTGCATGCTTGTTGTGCACTCTCACGCATTGGTAGTGTCAAGTGAACCAAAATATTTATGAAATTATATGTAGTTAATTCTCCATATTATTATTATAAATTGGACCTATTTATTCTCTTGTACATGTCATTTTCCATGATCAAATGTTCATGTGCCCTTTTTTGGCCAAGAGATGGTAGAGTAAGCATGAGTTATCCCCATGTTCTTATTCTCCTTCGATGGGAAATTTTAGTGTTGGAAAAACATTTTGGTTGAGTACTATAATGTTTGTTAATATTATGTTTTTATTTCCTTTTATTTTGGTTTTGGATATGGAATCCTCTTTTATGTGGTTGAACTTATAGACTCGTAGATGTTTTTCCTAGGGAGTGTTCCTTGCCTAGTCTTGTTACCATCTAAATATATTTTTTATAGACCTTACTTAAACCATGATGTGATGATGCCAAAATATAGGAGTATTAGGGTTTAGTTTCTTATTTTAGTTACCTAATGATTTAAAAATAATGGGAGGTGAGTCCTCCTTTAATTGGCCTTGTGGTTGTGTGTGGAGTCCATGTAAAGAACAACTTATTCAACAGTTTGTATAGAATTTTAAAGAAACTATATTGTCTATTTGAGAGCCATGTTATTTTTATTATTTTAATTTAAATTATGTATATATTGAAATAAAAAAATTATTGATCATTGGAAATAGCGTGATGTTCCCTTATCACTTGTAAACCCTTCCTAGTGAGTGCATCAGATTATAAAAGTAATGAAATGATTATTTTATGTTCAAATGCAAAGTGTATATTCTCATTTATACATGTATATTTTTTTAATTTTATGGTTTAATGAATAATAAAACTTTTATCTTTCTTAAAATTATGAAATTCATTGATTTTTTTGAAGCCAAGGAAGTCTATATGCATTCGTATAAATTTTATGCAATTGAAATAATTTAAATTTCTCCAAATTATTATTATACTATTAAATAGAGGTAATTAAGGAATTAATACAATTTATAACATAATTTTTGGAATTACGAGTAAATTTATATTAATTTTTAAATTTTTTACACTAAATTTCCTTATACCTCATTTATAATTTACATTCACTTTGTTTAATTATTTTACATGTAAAAAAGTGCATTGGGAAGTTAAAAATAGTTTTGAATAAAATTTATAATAATTTTGATCTTGTATAAACTCATATCATTTTTTTGGTCTCATAGGTTGATAGATATTAATTTTATAAAATAATATGTTTGTAGGGTAGTTTCAATAATAAACATGCCCCTTTGAAGGGCACATGCCACTTCACATAGGGAAAGTTGATTGGGTTAAGTGTTAGTCCTTTGTGGTAATGCATGTTGTGTTGTCTTAAGCCCTTAATTGTAGGTTTTATATGGCTAGTTAGGTGCTAACCACATAATTAGTTGAAGTGTTCCATGTGAGTGACTTAGCTAACTAGTGGCATGCCTTTAAAAACATGGTAATTAGTGAGTTGTAACCTTTAACAAAGTTGCGGTGGCTAGTATAACTAACCAAAAAGCCATATAATTAAAATAAAAACAATTTTAGCTATATTATTTATTTTATTTATTTTTTGATAAGGTAAACCTACAACTTGTTCTTTGTAAAACCAAAACTAATTTCAACAAATATACCTAGTTTTGTTTTTTCAAATGTATATACTTGGTGGATTAGAGCTGGGATGGCCCCAGAAGGTAACTCTCTCCATTGTTCATGCTCTTCCTCAAAATATGACTTTTAAGACCTAGAACCATATAATTTTCCATTTATGACCCATTTATCTTTAGAGATGCCTTAGACCTATTTTGAAACCTAGTAGACTTGTTTTGTAACCAAAAAGGGACCCCCATCATTTTTTTATCCCCTTCTGCTTGAAAATGGCTTTTGAACCTATAAATTTATGGTTTTTACTTTGTGCTTATTTTTTCCTTGGGATGCCTTTTTGGGCCTTGTTGGTTATCATAGATTCATGGGAACCAAAGAACAAGCTGACCCATAAAGGTACCCTTTTTATTTTTATGTCCCCTTCAGTTTGGAAAAAAATTAAAAATATGAAACTAAAACTTTTTTGAAATTTCACCTTGAACTTGGTGGTGGTCATTGATGGTTGTGGTGGAGTTTGAATCTCCCAAGACATGTTTAGAAACCATGGGAGACTGATACCTCTTGTGAACTTTATAACAAATTGGGCACATGTAAAAAAATCTTACACATTTTTGTATCCTAATATAAAAGTGAAAGTGAAATAATTAATTTAAACTATAATCTAAAAGACTCCATTAATGGTATGCATTTATGGCTGAGGAAGGAGAGGAGGGATGAATATGGAAAAATTCATCCTCCAAAACCTCCTCCCTCTTTCAAAAATTAGAGGTTTTAACTCAATGACTAATGTGGAGACCTTATGGCTTCTATAAGGTTATTTTGGTCACCTTTTACTTTGACTAGAATCGATGGTCGATGTTGAATCAATCCAATGATTGAGATGGAGTGTTCCATCCTCAAGGTAATAATTTTGGATATTTTAGACCCTTTTAGAGGTCATATGGGTAATATATGATCTTTAGTTGAGATATTTTCTTGAATTTGACTTAGGTCAAAAAATTAATTTTTTATTGTGACTTATGTGCAAAAGAAGCCTCTATGATTGGCCTGATTTACGTGGAGATGATTTTAATCACTGCAAAGAGTTAAATAATATAGTATGAGCCAGTGGTTTCTCACCACCTTAAATTAATGTGATGTTCCTTTAGGGCCATGGGGCCATGTATCAAGCTAGGTTAACTTAGAGAGTTTTAGGTCTATTTGATAGTATGTGGGCCAATTACAACAAGTGGGGCCAATATGGTTGTGTAGTGACCATTAGACCACTTTAAAATTTAATCCCTATTGTTTAGGCATGAAGTTTTGTTTATACACATTGTGCATCTCATATCACATTATTGGATTGTCAATGGGCAATGTAATTATGTAGAATGTGAATTATAGATTCTCAAAAAAATTAAAAAAAATTGTGTGATTTCATTATGTTATTTTTTGGGCATGACACTTTTTTATTTAAATCTAAATCATCCATATTTACCTTCTTATATTTGAATCTAAAACTATGTCCTAGTAGTTATAATTATCATAGGAGTTGTTAGTTTGGGTAAAGTGGTAATCTATTTTACTTGAGTTGTGTTATGAGGGCTACTATCCAAATACTTAATCCATTATAAAACATGATATATAAACTTTAGTTTCCACATACCTCATGGTATATTGGAAGCCTAGGGTTTTATTTTCAGCCAATAAGAAGCCTTTCAACCATTTGGTTTTGTAGCGTATCAACCAATAGGAAGCCTTTCATCCATTAAAATAAGTATTATATAATATTGAGATAAAAATGATATATATAATGTGATGACTTTGATTTTTTTATGCTACAAAACTTATATGCTTAGACTAGATGATGATTATATTCATTGTGATGTCATTTTACTTACACTATTTTGATTATCCATATCAATGAGTATTGATTCAACACTACTATAACTATTATTATTAAACATGTATTTTATTATAAATACATTTATATGATCGGTATTAGTTTATTACCATTGATATTTGATGCATATGTCATGTGCATGTTGTGTGGATTGAGATCACTTGTATTGTTTATATTCTAAAACTTTGGCTATCTAGGTAGGGAATTTTATATGCACAATGTTATGTAGGTGAAATCAGATTTTGAAAAGGGAACTAGGACTACACCAAGTATGATCACAAAATTATTAGAGTGTTGGCATGTATACTTGACCCTGTCATTACCCAAATTACTTCTTGTTTCATTTACAGACCTAGTCAAAGGTGTAGACTTCTTTTATCCTCTTAGAACTATTCATCCCCCTTGATATCATTCACATATTTCACTATTAATCTTAGGAGTTTAATTTAATTTTTATTTCATTCATAAATTGTTTTTAAATCCATTTAAGTGGTCCCTTTAGACTCAAAACTCGGATGGATTGGGAGAGCCAAATTTAGAGAGTGACATAAAGTAGTCTTTAAATATTTTGTGTTGATTTTTATGTCCTTGGACTAATATGAATGTTAGAGAGTCTTTATAAGATATAAAAAATATTTTTGAAGTATTCCACGTTCCATTTATGACATGGGATAGTGGGTTAGTTTATGAGGTATGGAATTGATTTCTTCCCACATGGGCTTGACAGTGGAGTTATGAAGGGGGAAGACTTTTTAACCATGAGCCAAGGGATGGGAAGTGACACATGTCACCATAAAATTGGCTTGTATAGAAGGTATTTGAACATATATGATGAATAAAATACTTCCTTTATAGGACTATTAATCATATGAAATTGGTAAAATTAAAAGCAGCAAAGAGAAGGAGAAAGAAGAGGAGGAGCTTAAAGGAAGAGCTTAGAGAAGGAGGATAACCATTGCCCAAAGCTTGTAACATGTGTTATTGAGTGGATATAAGAATTAAATAATGTAGGCTTCCTTACACCAATTTTATTTAATATTATTTATATTAAAATTATCTTCCTTATTTCCTTTCACTGAATTTTTTAAGAGGTACAAGGCCATTTTGCTTAACCTATTTCTTTACTTTTGTTCCATGGTTTTGCTAATGGCCACCATGTGGTTTTAATGCCAATTTTGGAATGTATATGTAATATCCATCTTGAACCGTTTATTTTTTTTAATGACTTTTTATTGTCTTAAAATGGTAGAGTTATGTTACCAAAATTTGTGTGAATTTCCATGCTTGTTGTGCACTCTCACATAGTGGTAGTGACAAGTGGACCAAAATCTTGATGCCATCATACGTAGTTTGATTATCCATATTAGTAGTATAAATTGGAATTCCTAATTTCCTCATACATTTTATTTTAAATGGCCAAAGTTACATGTGCCTTCACATGTCCAAGTGATGGTAGAATAAGGGTGAGTTATCCATACATTTTTCTTCTCCTTCGATGGGTATTTTTGGTTTTGGAAACATTTTATTATTATAATGGGTGTTGATATTATGTTTTAATTTTCTTGTATTATATTGTTTTATATGGAATCCTTTTTTGTGTGGTTAAACTTATAGACTCCTAGATGCCTTTCCTTGAGAGTGTTCCCTACCTAGTCTTGTTACCATCTAAACCTCTTTTTTATAGACATGTCTTCATTAAACTATGATGTGATGATGCCTAGATATAGGATTATTAGGCTCATAGTTCTTAAGGAAGATACATAATGATTAGAATAGGATGAGAGGTGAGTTCTCCTTCAATTTGCCTTACAATTGCATGTGGAGTCTATGTGAAGAATAAATTATTCAAAACTTTGCATAAATTTTTAAAGAATTTATATTGGATATTTAAAAGCCATGTTATTTTTATTATTTTATTTGAAATTATGTATATATTGAAATAAAATTTGTATTAGTCATTGGAAATAGCATGATATTCCCTTATCATTTACATACCCTTCCTAGTGATTGCATCAGATTGTAAAAGTAATTATATGATTATTTTATTTTCAAATTCAAAGTGTATATTTTGGATTAGATGTATATTTTGTAATTTTATAGTTGATTGAATAATAAAAGTTTTATATTTCCTAATATTGGGAAATTCATTGATTTGTGTGAAGCCAAGGAAGGCTAGATGTATTCATATAAATTTTACACAATTGAAAGAATTTAAATTTCTCCCAATTTTATTGTACTATTAAATAGAGGTAATCAAAGAATCAACACAATTTAAAACATAATTTTTGGAGTTACGAGTGAATTTATATTAATATTTAAATATTCTACACTAAATTTCCTTATACCTCCTTTATAATTTACCTTCACTTTATTTACTTATTTTGCATGTAGAAAGGTGATTGGGAATAGTTTAAAATGTTTTTTAATAAAATTTCTAGGAGTTTTGATCTTGTAGAAGCTTGTTTCATTTTTTTGTCTCATAGTTTACTAGATATTAATTTTAGAAATTAATATGATTAAAGGGTAGTTTTAATAATAAACCTCTTTTTTATAGACATGTCTTCATTAAACCATGATGTGATGATGCCCAGATCTAGGAGTATTAGGCTCACAATTCTTAAAGAAGATACATAATGATTGGAATAGGATGAGAGGTGAGTTCTCCTTCAATCGGCCTTGCAATTGCATGTGGAGTCCATGTGAAGAACTCATTCAACATGTTGTATAAATCTATAAAAAAACTATATTGGATATTTGAGAGCCATGTTATTTTTATTATTTTAGTTAACATTATTTATATATTGAAATAAAAAAAATTATTAGTCATTGGAAATAGCGTGATGTTCCCTTATCACTTACATACCCTTCCTAGTGAGTGCATCAGATTGTAAAAGTAATGAAATGATTATTTTATGTTCAAATTCAAAGTGTATATTCTGGATTAGATGTATATTTTTGTAAGTTTATAGTTGATTGAATAATAAAAGTTTTATATTTCCTAAAATTGGGAAATTCATAGATTTTTTTGAAGCCAAGGAAGGCTAGATGTATTCATATAAATTTTAAGCACTTGAAAGCATTTAAATTTATCCCAATTTTTATTGTACTGTTAAATAGATGTAGTCAGAGAATTAACACAATTTACAACAAAAATTGTGGAGTTATGAGTGAATTTATATAATTTTTAAATATTATACACTAAATTTACTTATACCTCCTTTGTAATTTACTGTCACTTTGTTTACTTATTTTACATGTAGAAAGGTGAATTGGGAAGTTTAAAATATTTTTAATAAAAGTTCTAGGATTATTGATCTTGTAGCAGCTTGTGTCATTTTTTTCTCTCATAGGTTACTAGATATTAATTTTATAAATAAATGTTTGAAGGGTAGTTTTAATAATAAACATGCCCCTTTGAAGGGCACATGCCACTTCACATAGGGCAGGATAATTGGGTTAAGTCGTATTCCTCTATGGGACCACATAATGTGTTGTTTTAAGTTGTTAATGGTAATTTTTATATGGTTAGTTAGGCATTAACCGTGTAGTTAGGCTAACTACTCCATGTGAGTGACTTAACTAACTCGTGTCATGCCTTTAAAAGCTTGGTGGTTAGTAATCTAAAACCTTTAACAAAGTTGTGATGGTTAGTGTAACTAACCAATAAGCCATATAATTAAAATAAAATAATTTTTTTTATATTATTTAAATTAAAATTAATTTTTGATAAGGTAAATCTAAAACTTTACTTTTTTGTAAAACCAAAACTAATTTGAACAAATATACCCAGTTTTATTCCTTCAAAGGTGGATGCCTGGTGGCCTAGAGATGGGATGGCCCCAGAAGAGACCCCTCTCCATTGTTCATGCTCTTCTACATAATATGACTTTTGAGACCTAGAACCATATAACTTTCTAGTTATGACCCATTTCTCCTTAGAGATGCCTCTGACCTCTTTTGTAACATAGTAGACTTGTTTTGCAACCCAAAAGGGACCCCTCCCAAGTTTGTGTTCCCTTATAATTGAAAGTGGTTTCCAAACCTAGAACTTCATAGTTTTCAATTTGTGATTTTTTTCCCTTAGGAGGTCATTTTAGGCATTTTTTTTTATTTTTGGGAGAAGAAAATGGATAAGTAAAGCTGCACATGATATTCATCAAATATTCATTCATTATGTATGAAATTTTCAGCTATATGTATTTTGTCCTATCCTCACAAGTTATAAAAAAATAGAAGATGAACAGTATCCTCTCTTTGGTGTTAATATATAAGAATACTATGAATAGTCAAGAAACTATAGCAATTATAAATATGTATGTTTGTATGAAGAAGATGATGAACCTTTATTGAGATCAATATAGACTTATTGGTTATGGTTACCTATCATATTTCTTGTGTTATTCCTTATATGTGTTAACATTTTTAATTTTTGGTTTAATCATATCTAAATTAATTATAATGCTCTACAAACCTTAATAAAACTTTTGTTAATCTTAGGTCCTATCTATTGCATGATAAATCATCTCCATCATACTCCTATTAAATATGAATTCTCTATACTATCCTACATATTATAATAAAACTTAGTTAACCTCATCCTTAGCATGTTCTCTTACATCAATAACCTCTACTAATAATAGTGTAGTGAGTGTGTAAACACTCTTTCTAGATGAAACTATGCTAATATGGTTACCAAGATAGCGATACATTGAAACATGGTTAGACCAGAAATTATGGCACTTCATAGAAGAAGAATCTAAAAGGATTGGTCTCATAACAAGTGAAATTATTCAAGAGCACATCTACAGAGAAATATATGAAATTTTATGGTGAAATCTACCTAAACTACTGAATAATTTGTTTATAATACTACAATACTATTGCTTCAATCCTATAATGAAAGAAACTATTACCTAGACTGAAGAGAAGATAGACTAGTTATTGAAACTATAAACTAATTAGATGAGAGTGATAGACTATTGGGTCACCACTACCATAGATGGATATATCACTAAATTTATAGTTCAAGGGTATATAGCATTCAAATTTATACAAGACCATTTTGTCCAAGGAATTAGAGGAAAATTTTTGTAATGACTACCTCTCCTGTTAAAGATGTTAGTTTTGGATAAGGCTATGGTGCCTACTCCAACCAATATAGAGTAGTCAATTCAGGCATATGGGGATATGTGCACATGATGGTGAATGATAGATAGATGAGTAAGTAGACATTGAACCTAAATCTAGAATGGATACATGAGGAAAGAATATTTAGAAGAAAACTCTAGATTTAGAATGGGAACTATGACAACAAAATAGATGGAATAAATAAAAAAATACCCAAGTAGCTACGAATAGAAGAGTAGAAGATGAATGAGTGCACATATGTGATGAGTGAGATGATGAGTGAAGGAAAAATAAAGAGTATGATGAATGTCAGTAGATAGAATGAGAGACAAAGAATGAGATGAAGATGATATGTATGAAGAGGAAGATGAGAGTAGTTTAGGAATAGAATAGATTGAAAATAGAAGTAGTGCATAGTTATAATAAAGGGTATTGTCTAAAGAAGAATAATTACATAAATAAATAAATCATATTCATAGGTTAATCATAGGTTAAATAATAAATTACTAGGAAGAACTATTCACTAGAAGTGTATGCATCCTGTAACCCAGTCTTTTATATTCTAGTCAAAATTTGCAACTAGGTGAATAGGAAGATAATAGTTGGGAAAGAGTATTTTTAGAGGACATGAACCATTGGGGTATATAGATTAATAAAAAATTAATTAGGAAGTTTTTTTTGACCTTAGATTTAGTTGAAATAGATCAATAAAATGAAGGAAGTGTAGATAAGCAAAGTGTGCACCATAATTCTTCTAGTGCACAGAGTAGTATACAAGCAGGATTACTCAAAACATATATGCCTCCAATAATAGATATGTAGAAGAATACATCCATATAGATCAAAATGATGGTCCACATATGAGGATTCTTAAACTTATCCATTTATGATAGGTCTATAGATCTTGAATAGTAACTGTTCACTTTCAAAATGAAATGGCAAGCTAAGGATGTAATTGATGAAATTTTTCAAAAGTGTGAATTAGTAGGGATCATAGTTCAGAGAGCACTAGAGTTCATATATAAAAGAGACATTCATAAATAAATTTTAAAATACATATAGGATTGGCTCATCATAGAATTTAAAATTAAGAAATGCATCAGTCAAACTATACAAGACCTAAAGGAGATAAGGCAAAAGTCTAGAGAGTCGATATGCAACTAAGTTTAAATATTCTCTAATGTGATGAATAAGGTATAATTTTCCTTAATATATAAATACAACGTATCATGGTTCATTGAAGGATTACAAAATAGGATTCGGTTTTTCACTATGTAAATGTAATATAATATAAAAGTAAATGTTATAACTACTGCACTGTGCATAGAATAGATTAAGGATTATGGAGAATATCCTATTGCTAATTCTAAAATTGAAAACACACTACAATATTTCATGAAAATAATGGAGCAATACCATGATGTGGATAAGCCTAAATTGAATCTATGGTGCACAAAGTGTAGAAAAGGACACCACCAAAATTATTGTCCTAAAGTCAAGATATAATTTTATGAAATTTTTTGGGTAGTATGGCATGCCATGACACAATTCCATCTTTTGTATCAATATATCAAAAACCCATAGAATTTGTATTGTAATTTCTACAATTCAACTAACCATGATGAGAATAAATATAGAGCTTTTTAGGAGCTTAAAAAGGGCATTTCCAAAAATGTATTTGTTGTCACAACACAATAATTATCATTGGTGAAGTTGGTGATCCTAAGATAAGAGGTAGATAAGGTTTGTGAGACCCAGATGGGTTCATAATGGATTCTAATTTCACCATAGTATCAGCCTCAAGGTCTAGCTGGATGGACCCCTTCTTTGCTAATTTGGATGCCTCCATCTCCTCAGTACTAGTATGTAGCACCTTGGATCTCAAGCATAACATAGAAATGATAAAGAAATTGGGCTCCATAAGGTGTGTAATAATAATTTA
Organism: Torreya grandis; assembly: GCA_037957365.1. NCBI lineage: Eukaryota > Viridiplantae > Streptophyta > Pinopsida > Cupressales > Taxaceae > Torreya > Torreya grandis. The sequence continues at coordinate 51,746 of JARHVA010006471.1, read as the reverse complement.
CAATAGGAGATAATAATCAGCAACATCAATAGTAATACTTTATGTATCAACAAGGAAGATATCAAGGTGGATATTACTCTAATAGAGGATGAGGTCATGGTGGTTATATAGGAGGATACCAAGGTAGTAAAGTAAAAAACTATCAATTGCCTCCCCTATAATGTTACCTATGTGGAGAATACAATCCTTTCTAATGGAATTTCTTGATGAATCCACAAAGACGGTCATATTATGCATACTATAGAATCTCTAGTCAGCATGACACAAAATATTGCCCTATCTAGAGAATAATAGAAAGGAAACATCCATATAAAATGTGAATATGGTAAGTGTGGAGCCTAGAGAAAATGCATTTTTGAATGCTATGACATGATAACAACATATAGAGAAAGAGATACCTCTATTTAAGATGCCTCAGGATCAGGGCATCAAAAAAGTTAAATAAGATAAATATCTAGATCTAACTAAAAAAAAAAAACTTATGCATAAAGTTATGTAATTTTTGAAAAACATTCAACATTAGGATACTACTGATGGTGATACTATGGTAATTGATGCATAAATGTATGTCCAAATTGTGTGAATTACAAGACAAAATGGAGTTGTCATTATGCTCATAGATCACCTAAAACTTTTAAGTACTCTACACAATGAAGATATATCATAAAACATCATGAATCTACTACATAATCTTTTGGAATATGCATAGAGTGGCCAACAAAAGACAAAAAAACTGGTCTAGTATGTCAAGATGAAAAAACCATGGGATGTTGATGCATGTATTGATATTGAGGTTACTGATTACGAGATCCTGAATGTTGTCTTTGATTTTTTCAAAATAGTTAATATGATTCCCAGATCCACATGGGAAGTTATTAGATGACCAGCTCTCAGCTATAGCCTAGTAACTCTGAGCCTCGTTAATTACAAAAAAGGTTGAGCCTATTAGCAGAATGGAGGATGTCAAGATCAAAGTCACAAACTTATCTTTGTGAGGTGACTTTGAGATCATCAACATGAAAACTATAGCAATGCACTACCCTATACTGATAGGAAAAAAATGGGTGTATGATGATCAAATGACTATCAATATAGTGCACAACTAGATCAAGTCACATCAAGGTGATAAAGTTGTTATCATTCCTCTTAACAGAGCACACAAGCCTTACATAATTCCAACTAAACTAGACTTCCCTTATGTTCCATAAGAAACTAATTGGATGAAGGTTAATACTAAGGAGAATATAAAGGTTTTTTGCATAGATGAATATAACTTATTTTACCAGCATGATAAACCATAGGTACAATCACTACTCATTCAGCAACTCAAGACATTAGAATAGTGGAGGCCCAAACTAGTAGTTATGCAACTAGTGGTAGATCAATTATCATTGAATAATGTGCCTCTATGTTTACAAAATATCCTACTCATTCAAAAGTTGACTTCTTATATCAAGTTGATGATCACATAAAAGAATACATAAAGATGATAAGGGAAGGCACTTTTCCATGGGAAGTGTTGATAGTTTTGACCCCACGTGTCAAAATTTCCACCCTTATCATTTGAAGCTGTAGAGTAAAAAATACTCTATATTTCATTCTAATTTTTAGTTTCGCACTGAAAAATTTTGTCCCCACACACTTTGGTTCGAGATGATAGAGTTTTGACTCAGAGCTTGGGCTCGATTCTCTTTTTGCCTCATTTTTCTCTAAGTGTCAAAGTCAAGCAGAAGCTGTCAAGTGTCATCAGCCAAGGCACCTTTCATAATTTCTATAAATTGGTTGGGACATGCCATGTATCTCATAGTAACTCAGTAGAACATGACAAGTGTCAGCATCCATGTTTCATATTGGCATCCATGTTTCATATTGACATCCGCGTTTCAAATATATTTTGAGTGGAAGGTTTCAACAAGCTAAGTTTCAGGATCAAGCGGAAGGCACCAGGTGGCAACAATAGAAGGTTTCAATGTGCTTTTCTAAAATCAATGGAAGATGTGACATATTCCCAGATGAAGAAAGCGGAAGCCACCACGTGTCAACCTCTAAATTATCTTCACATTGTTTCATTGATAAGCAAAGACTGTGGTGGGTCCTAAGTTTTTGTTATGAGGCAAGCAAAAGCTACCAAGTGTCATTGTTCATGTAAGTATGAAATGAGGCTTGATTGTTTCTATAGTAGAGACATGGCAATGCAGAGATGGACACGTGTCACCTTCCATAGGTTTTTCAAAAGATAGCTAAAGGTAGTGGAGATCACCATGTGTCCTTTGTCAAGAATAAGCAGAAAGCACCACCTGTCCCTATTCCCTTTTTTAAGTTTCTCAAATGAGAAATGCTTTGGGTCCCATTTTTCATAGGAGTGTTTAATTTTTGGAGAAGTGGATGGTGACAGATGTCAAGGACCGAACACTTCTAAGCAAAGATATAGTAAGAATATAGGTAATGCGGAAAGTGTTGTGTGTCTTCGATAAGAATGCAGAACATGCAAAGTGTCATTTCCCAGTGCCTCTTGAATAATAAGAAGGCTTTTAAGAAATTGTCCAAGTGTCCTCTTCCATTTGATAAAAGGGAGCATCCTGTGTATCTATTTTAGCCATTGAACTGTAGGAAGACCAGATGTTTCAAGATCTAAGAAATATCTTATGTTAGACACTTCCAGTTCAGTCAGAGTTTAGTTGGGCTATTAGATTGGGAACGCATAGACAATTTGGAGGGAATCTGATGCTATAAAGAGGGGTGCCAAGATCACCAGAAAGGATCATCAAAAGATTGGATAGAAATTTCTATGAGAGACTATTGTCAAGAGTTTTTAGACTTTTAGAGTTGTGATCAGGAATATCATTTGCCTTTGTTCTATTTTCTTTAGTTGAAAAGTGTATGTAATTGTGCATGTTTCTATGCCTTTTATGTGACTAGAGAATTAATAAGAAGACAGAGTTTTATGCCTTTGTTGACTTTTTTTGTATCATTGCAAATGTAGTATAAGCTGTGAGCCTTTGTTTCTATTATTTCTATCTTTTACATTGATCATGCCTTGTTCGCTCTTTAATGTAATTGAATCTTACATATAGTTTCACTATGCTTAGAATTAAGGGTTGAATTACATTCAGGTGCATCCCCATCATTAGATTTTCCTTCTTTGCATTTGTGTTTCTATTTAGTTTCCTATCCCTTTCCTCCCAACACTCGAGATAAAGAAGAGACCAGCTTCTTAAAAACTTAGAGGTCATTTCAAGTTGTAATTCCCACATTCTTGAAACTTCCCATTGTTGGTGTTAGAAACAAAGCACAATTTTAACCATCAATAGTTTTTTGGCATGCCCGATGGGACAATGAATTGAAGTTTCTTTCAAGATTGTATGAACCAGAGAGCTACAAGGAGTCAGAGTTGTGGACCAGTAACCAGATCTCAATCTACTATAAATCTAGGTATTCTTTTACCACCTTTGGTAACTAGTCCAAGAAGGAGAGTCAATCAATTCATACCAATACCAAGAGTAAATTTTGGAGCCCCTATACCCCCAAGGAATTATGCAAGTTGGAATATTGGTAGTCCTTTGATTCTCCCAATACCACCAGCCGCTTGGGATCCTATCCCAGTAAATGCCTTGAAAGCTCTACCCAAATTCAATGGACAAGATTGTAAAACACCTGAGGAACATTTGAAATATGTATCTAATGTCTATGTTATACATGTGGTCACACAGTAGAATGTGGCTATAAGATTATTAGTAGCTTCTTTTAACATGAAGGCTCTAGAATGGTACCGATCCTTGACTCCAAATACCATATCTACGTGGGATCAGCTCAGAGATCTTTTCTTTGAAAGATTTAAAGAAAAGGGTGATAAGTCTTCTCTGTTGCAACAATTGATTACTATTCAAAGAGCACCACAAGAAGTAATGACTGACTTCAATTCCAGATTTCAAAATACTTGGGAAAGGATCCTTGCTACAGCTAGACCATTACCAGGTATGGCTATAGTGTTTTATCTTAAGGCTTTAAATTTAGATATATCTGTTATGATTCAGTCACTTGGAGGTTAGACTATGCCAGAGGCTTATGACTATGCAGTCAGGGCTAAAAATAATTTAATAGATGCTGGAAAGTTACCCCCATGGCCTCCCATGCCCATGTTTCCAAAAATTACCTTGTCATTACCTCAAGAATCCTGTAAATCCATAGCCCCACCTATGTCTATGTATCAATATCCTCAACCACTTGCTAAAGAACTTGTCCCTGCTCAGTCATCTAAGATGGATGATATCAAGAATATCTTATGGACATTTTTTAATGAGTTGATTAACATAGAGAGACAACAAAATCCTTACCCTAAACCTCAATATCAAGGCTACCAAGGGAATAGATTTTCATTATAGCTAAACCAATACCGGGGTCCTCAAAGGCAAAATAATCCTTAGCCAGCAAATCAATTAGTTTCAGTCCCTACACCCTCACAAACTATTCCCCTCAATTCAAATAGGGAGATTGTTCAAGGGCAAAATAATTATGTAGATAACACCAATGCATGGTGTTTACCTTGTAATAATGCTCATGCACCTAGAGATTGTCCCATGGGTAATCTACAACAAAAGGTAGCAGAGCAAAGAATAATGGAGGGACAATTTGTAACTACTAGTGATAATCGAGCCTACCAATCTCCTAGTATGCAAAATTCAGTTCTAATAGCTCAGATGCAAGGGATGTCTTTACAAAAAGAAGAATAAATAGCCTTAGAACATGATTTTTTCTCATGGGTTGAAGATGAAGAATCAGTATTCTTGAATGAAGCTTCCACTTCCAAGAAACCAGTGGTGCAATCAGACTACTATACTAGATCAAAGAGAAGAATGGTGGAACAGCCTGAGGTTGCAAATAATCAAGTTATTGAGAATCCTCCATTTCAAGGTCAAAGAAATACAGTGGTTAGACAAGAAGTGCCACAACTAGTGCTGAATCAAGTAGTTCCTGGACCAGTTCAATAAAAAGCAAGGTATCCTTACTTTCAAAAAACCTAGACTCTAGGACCGATGAATGTGGTAGATCAATTAAAGAGGACTCCAACACAAGTATCAATCTGGGACATATTAGCTATCCCTAAACAAAATACACTATTACAAGAAGCTCTACAAGGCCAACCAGTGCCCAAACATACTGAGATTAGAGAAAGATTTGCTAAAAAAGAAAAGTTCAAGGACATAGTTCATCAGCAGACAACAGCCCTAGTGAACAATTCACCAGAGGTAAGCAAATCAAAACTAGATCCTTTCTAGTTGACTCTGATAGTTAGAAATAAACTACTGCATAATGCAATGATAGATTTAGGGGCTAGTACTATATTAATGCCAAAGGCAATAGCATATGCTTTAAAGATAAAGTTTGAGCCACTCACTAAAGGAGTTATGCAGCTAGATGGAAAATCAGTGCAAACAATAGAGAGAATTAGACAACTCCCATTACAATTATATACTTGTCCCAATATAATTGTTAATCAAGATATAGTAGTCATAGATATACCTCCTATTTTTGGTTTATGTTTATCAAGAGACTTTACAGCTAAGATAGGAGGATATATGTCTCTTGATTGGTCTCACCTCATTCTAAGAACTAAATATGGTTCAAAGATGAAAATTCTATCTGAACCATTATCAAAGGATCATATCACCAATGAACCAAAATTAAAATTAGAGGTAGATCATGCTATGTTAAATAAGGAAGAAAGGGTTTTTGTTGAAGAGTTAAGCGACTAGACTAAGCATGATCAAGAAGAAGAAAATAACCAGTTGCTAGCTATGATGCATAATGACCCATATGGGAATTGTGACTCTACTAGTCTGGGCACTTATGTCATTTTTGATGAGGACCATGAAATCCCTAATGTTTTAAGGGAAGAGACACCAACCACTCAAGAATCTAAAAAAGATTCAGAATTTTGGACCCTAAATTTTGATGGGGCTAGAAGTAAAAATGGTGTTGGAGCAGGAATTTGTCTTACTGCTCCAAATGGTGAAAAAAAATTAAGGGCTATTCATTTCCAATTTTATTGTACTAATAATGATGTTGAGTATGAATCTCTAGTACATGGGCTCCTATTAGCCAAGAAAAAGGGAATAAAAAATCTAATAGTAAAAGGAGATTCAGAATCAGTAGTAAAGCAAATTAGAGAAAAGGCAATAGCCAAAAATATAAGGATGAGGTCCTATAGACATAGGATTTGGGACTTAATATAAGATTTTAAAGCCTTTAATATTGAAGTAGTCCCTAGGATTCAAAATTTTGAAGTTGATAGGATGGCCCAGATTGGCTCACAGTTTGATCCAGCAACTGGCCTATTAATTAACAATGAGTCAGTAAAAGTTATAGTGAGGCCACCTATTCCAGACAATGATGAGAACTGGCAAGTATTTGAAAATGATTCTAAGGTACTCTCATTTTTACAACAATCAGATGATTTTTTTGATCAATTGAAAACCAAAATTGAAGAATCATATGGAGATCAGGTCATACAATTAAAGACTAATATGCTTCCCAAAGGCTTGATCACTTTAGAGAATCTATTTGATCCAGAAGATGTAAGCCTGGAGAAGAAAAGATTCCAAGTAAATAAAGTAGACTATTCTAAAATAGAGGTGAGTGAAGGGAAAAAATTAAAAGTTAGAAATTTTGCAACTCAAGTAGAAAAGGAAAAACTGATTGAATTGTGCAAAAAATATGACAGGGTCATAGCCTAGAGTTATGAAGACCTTCATGGATATAATAAAGACATTATTCAGCACACAATAGAATTGACTAAAGGATCTAAGCCCATCAGACAAAAATAGAGACCAGTAAATCCAAGGATTGAACCTCTAATGGTAGATGAGTTGTAAAAACTTTTAGATTTTAAAATAATTTTTCCAATCAAACACTCAACCTGGGTATCAAATCTAGTACCAGTTAGGAAAAAGAATGGTGATATAAGACTCTGTGTAGATTTCAGAGATCTAAATAGAGCATCTCTAAAAGATCACTATTCTTTGCCCTCCATGGAACAACTTCTACAAACTGTGGCTAGATCAGAGAGATTTTCTTTGCTAGATGGTTTCTCTAGATACAATCAGATTTGGTTGGTTGATGAAGACCAATACAAAATTGCTTTTACTACCAAATGCAGAACATTTGCATATGCTAAGATGTCATTTGGCCTATCAAATGTAGGAGCCACTTTCCAAGGAGCTATGGATGTATCATTTGGGGAAATTATAAATAAAATCATCTTGGTTTATCTTGATGATCTTATTATTTTTTCAAAAAATATTGTTGATCATTTTGATCATTTAGAATCTATTTTAAAAGAATGTCAAGAATTTGGAATATCACTGAATCTCAAGAAATGCATATTTGTTGTACCTCAAGGCAAATTATTGGGACATATAGTATCTAAAGAAGGAGTTTCCATAGATCCTAAAAGAGTTTCAGCTATAATGAACCTACCTCTTCCAGTAAATAAAAAGGCAATTCAGTCTTTTATGGGGAAGATTAATTTTGTCAGTAGGTTCATATCCGATTTTGTAGGCTTAATAAGACCAGTGACAATCTTGTTAAAGAAAGACTTGATTTTCAAGTGGACTACAGAAGGAAGGCAAGCCTTTGAAGAGGTCAAGAAGGCTATCTCAACAGCCCCAGTACTTAGAAACCCAAATTTTCTAAGCCTTTTGTAATGTATGTCTATGGAGGAGAGTTAAGTATTGTTGTTGTCTTAACACAAAAGGATGATAGACAGGAGGGAGAGCACCCAATAGCCTTTTTTTCAAGAACTCTCAGGGAGTATGAAACCAGATACAACTTTGTAGAGAAACAAGCATATGCTATGGTAAAATCCCTCAAGAAATTTAAGCATATGGTATCAGAAAGCAAAATTATGATACTTGTAGCTCACCCAAGTGTCAGAGAATACATCATGGAGGGAGAAATTATTGAAAAAAGAGCTAATTGGATAACCAAGATCCTTGAATATGATGTAGAGGTCAAACCCACTAAGTTAGTCAGAGGCAGGGGTTTGTGCCAATATATGACTCAAGAGCTTGAAAAGACGATACCTGAAGAGACAAATTTTGGAGAAGAAAAGGAAATTGTATTAAAGATACAAGAGGTTGATCAGGAATCTTGGGTCACAAGCAAGATTCATTTTATGAAATATGGGATTTACCTAAGAGAACTCCCTCAAAATAAGAGAAGATACTATAAGGATACAAGGAGTTCATTTTGTAATTTAATTGAATAGGTTCTTTTTAGAAGAAATTCTGATGGCAAATTGTTAAGATGTGTAGAAAAGGCTAAGGCTAAGAAAATACTACATGAAATGCATCATGGAGTATTAGGTGGACATTTTTTTGTGAAGACCATAGCTATAAAGATAAGTGAGGTAGGTTATTTCTGGCCTACTTTATTTATAGATTGTTATCAGTTGGTTAAAAAATGTCAATCCTATCAATATTATGTGGAGATGAGAAGGAATGTAGCAATGCCCCTTAGTCCTATAATTATAGATGAAACTTTTGCTCAATGGGGTCTTGACTTCATTGGAATGATAAATCTAGTGTCTAGTGTGGGTCACAAATGGATATTAACTGCCATAGATTATTTCACCAGATGGACCGAGGTAATGCCACTTAAAGAAGCAACAGAAAATGTGATCCTAAATTTTCTAGGGAGTATCACTACTCACTTTGGGGCTCTTCGAACCATAATTTAAATAATGCTAAAGTATTTTTAGGGTCTAAAGTATCTAACTTTGCATTAAAGCATGGAATATATCTAAAAACTTCCTCTAACTATTACCCTCAAGGTAATGGTTTGGCAAAATCAACTAACAAGAACCTGATTAGACTTATCAAAAGAATAGGGGCTGACCATCACAAAGAATGGCATAAAGTACTTAATTTAGCATTGTGGGCTAATAGAATCATGCCTAAACAGGTGATCAAAATGTCTCCATATGAATTGGTATATGGAAAATCTGCTATAATACCACTAAGTTTGGAGATTCCTGCTCTCCAACTGATCAAATAGATTGAAATTGAGGAAAATGGCCCCATGCAGGTTAGACTTGCAAAACTTTTAGAAGTTCTAGAAAAGAGGGATGCAATCCATAATTCATTGGTAAAGCATTAGAATAATTAAAGACTATTTTGATAAAAGGACTTCAAATCCCCATTTTGAAACAGGCTCAATTGTTTTGAAATAGGATGCAAGAGCCGCCAAGCTAGGTCAACACACTAAATTTGAAGCATTATGGACTGGCCCTTATAAAATTTGTGCGTATAAATAGAAAAAAAAATTTGAGCTAGAAACAATGGAAGGCGAACCTAAATAGATTCCTATGAATGGAATCTATTTGAAACATTTTAGTTAGGTTGTGTCCCTGATGCATTATAGTTAGATAGTTTCCCTTCTTTAGTTTGTTTTCCCATTTTGCTTTCCCGCTTTCTTTTAAATAAGTGTTCTTTGAACACGTAGCAGCAGCTCACATTTTTTTCAAAATTCTCAATACATTGAATATCTCCCAAATCTTTAAAAATCCCTAAGGTACCTTGCACTGCCACTTGCATAATGTGTCTATCTCGCTGTCCCATGAAGATTGAGTAAGATTTGCTAATGGTTATCCAAGTTTAATGCCATTTTGAGACTTGATGGGTCAATAAATAGCTCCTAGAAAGAGTTAAAGCTTATAGTTTCTCAAACATTCCTGCATCTATGAGAAAATATCTTGCTACTTGCATTTCCAAATCTTAGTAAACCTGCTTAAGTGAAAGTGCTTTCTATTTTACAAAAAGTTCATACCGATTATCACAGAATAGATATAGATATCGAGGGAGCATAGTCTTCACAACAAGGAGCTGGGATTTATGAATCCCTTGATAATTTTCTTATGAGCAAGTCATATGCTTCAGCTCTTGTACAACCATTAAAGACCTACCCACAAACTAGAGTCCCTAAAGTTGGTTAAGCAAGTGACCCAATAAAGATAAAAGATTATACAAATGGAGTCATGGACCCAATTCTTCAAAGAACCAATAACAAAACTCTTAGAGAAGGGACACATCAAAGGTGTCTTCAGAGGGCCAAGGTGGGGTAATATGAGACATTTGCAATGAAGATATGGACTTCACAACTAGCACAATTCATTGTCCCAAGTGTGCATCCATGCCCTGACTTGGTTGAACTATGCGCAGACTTGTTCCATGCACCCTCAATCACCATACAACAGGGTCCATTCACAGTGCAAATCACACCACAAGATATCAGAGACATGTTAGCCCTATATCATGATAAGACAACTACATTTCCCACTGTTGCTAAAATGCAAAGAATGTGGGAAAATATCAATACTGAGTTGAGGTTCTTAAGATCTAAATTATAAATGGGTGATGATGATACTACCGTGCTGACACTGCCTATAACAAGAGCCCAATTTGCACAAGCTAGCCAAGATGCACTATCTATGATGGCTTTCATCTTTGGAATGAAAGATGATATGGCAGTCTATGGAGAACAAATGGCCATCCTCTTCAGGTTGAAAACCATCGACAAGACTCAAGAGTATTAGCTTGATTTTTTTGAGTAAATTGCATACTCAATGGTGGAACAACTTGCCCAATTCAAATCAAAAGGGGTTTTTAGGTACTCTTCTTATTTGTTTCACCTCATGTTGTATCAAAATTCTGACATCTTTTCCTAACATATGCATCTTGATATGTATGACCCAAGTTTTGATCTACAAAGGACCACTCATGTGTCTGTATGGACACATATTTTGTCAAAAACTAGTGATCCATATGAACTCTAAGAACTGTTTGTTACTCCTACCTTTTGTCACATGAGCCCAGAACCAGTTATAAATAGACTATTTCCAAGTGTTTCAAACCTTCTGGCAAATTGCCCAATTCCTTGTGATTTCTTTTTCAGATCCCACCATACAATTGTTAGAGTCCATGGTTTTTATGGGGAACCAATGTTGTTACCTAAGATTTTGACTCTTAGGTTAGCATTCTTAGAGGTCACCAGGTAGGTGTCTATAGTAGATAATGAATATGGCTCTAGGAAGAGGAAAAGGAAAATGTATGACCTCCCATGGATGACAAATAGCATGGTACTGAAAGCTAGAGACGCTGAGATTATTTTGCTTAGAAAGTTAGCCTTCCTAGGTCTCCTGCTAATCAAAGATAATTGGGTATATGACCCAAATGGTTTCATAGCTTCATGGATAAGGACTAATATGGTTGCTACCAAAATTGCACATGAGGGCCACCCCTTTTGGGAAAATAGAAAAAATCCTAGGGAAGATACTCTTGGATTTTATGTTGAATTAACAGATTTACCCCTTCAACAAAATAGAGCCTGGGAAACATTCTATGTTAAGTAGAGGGATTTTGACCCTAAAATCGGAATGACTTCTGGCTTAAGAAGGGCACTAAAGAATAAATATTGGGATGATGAGAAAATAAAAGCCTATTGGAAATATAGGCAAGAAATTTTTCAGATAACTCATTCTTTTGGGAACATGGACTCAGATGAGAAATGGGAGGAACTCTGGGATGAGTGCCATTTGTCCCCTATATCTAGCCCTGACAAAAGCAATTTTCTGACATAGGGTGTAGAGTCAAAATCCAAAGCAGGGTCTAGCTAAGAATCATAGGCCCTAGGGCAAACTGCAGCTGTAGTCACTGTAACAGTTTGGCCTCAATCTCTTAGCGTCATGGAAAAACAAAAGAGTGTGGTGATTTCACCACCAAAAGCTTCCCCATCAGCATCAATTATTGAAGTTCCTAGTTCCCCACAAGCACCACTAATAGTAGTGGTAAATATTGAAGAGAGGGGAGCACAGCCAGAAGAAGAAACACCAAAGAAGCGAAAGAGGGTGCAGTTTTAGTTTGATTTAGAAGAGGAGGCAGAACCCTCACAACACCAATTATAGAGTACTATAGTTGCTCCTCAGGTAAGTATTATTCCTCCTTCTCCTTCTCAATCTCTTTCTTCTCCTATAAACATGATGATTCCATCTGGCCAGATGACATCCCCTACCACCTCTGTTGTGCCTATTTCTCACTTTGCCCCATCTATCCCTACTCAAGCTTTAACATTACCTCACTTTTCTCCCTCTGTTCCCAAGAAACTAACCCCTCAGATTTCCCATGGCCAACAATTAGCTATTCCATATGGTTTGCCACAAGGACATCCTTTTGTGGGTGGGCACATTGCCTCTCCTTCTACCTTCCAAACTCAAGCAGATGTTGCTAGGAAGGTGAGGGAAGCCCAAAGAGAGAAAAAGAGGATCAAGGAAAATAAGGCCTTGGCTACACCACATCTATGGTCATAATTTGATCCAAGTCAGTAGTAACTGAAAGTGACTCATTTGTCACCAAATGTAATCAAGCAAAGTGAGCAGATGTAGCCAAAAGTCTACACAATGAATGCAGTGGCCATAGACATGTCCCTGTTCAGGCCACAAGACAAAATTGAGCTGCTAGTCGAATCCACTTCTATATTTGCTAAAGACTATTTGAAAACATCAAGGAAGCTACAGAAGATGGAGGCTGATCTAGCAAAAGAGAAGGCAAATTGTAGTAGTTTGACCACAGAAATTAATAGAAAAGATAATGAAATAGAGAGTCTAAATAAATAGTTACAAGATACTATTTCCCTTCAAAATCACCAGGTGATCCAGGACCAAAATGATTCCTTAAAAGTAGGGATAATGTAGGTAAATGATGCAGTGATGACCCTAAGGCAAGAAAAAGTAGCATTACAAGCCCAATTTCAAGCCAAGCAACAAAGAGTAGAATAATTGACACTGGAGCTGGCCAAAAGGCCAAAGAATGTAGGAGTGTTAAATCTAGTGAAGGAGCTTTATGAATCCATGTGGAAAAGAATCTCTTCAAAGATTATTCAGCTTAGGCCTCGTCTCACCTTCCTGCTAAATGCATAGAAATTATGCGAAAAGGTGGAGAAATTTGTTAAAGACACTCTGGCTATTATTTCTATGAGAGTTTTGGATTCTAAAATGCTACTGCAAAAAATTTATGATGCAACAAATGGAACATTGTTCGCAGTAGAAATTGATAATAGAATGGTCACTGATAAGTGATTGAATGAGGTTCTTAGTTACAATTCTATAGCCATCAATTGTAGAGAGCTTCTCGATGTAATGAAAGAAGGAATCAGTGAAAAGAAATAGCACATTGAAGACCTAGTGCAATTAGGTCTTCCTTTTCCATTTTCAGATGACAACACTGTGTTAATGATTGATGAAATTAAACCTTTGTTGTTGGCCAAGTAGAATGATTAGACAATTTTTTAGGATTTAAGGGATGATTCATCAATCCCTGAAGTAGAAGCTGTTTTGATTCCTATTTCCCAGCTCGAATTCAAATTGAAGGCTACGATTCAAATTTTGTAGAATTTTTCACACAAGGATATTATTAACCTTGATTTAGCCTTCAATGAATTGTATAATAAGTAGAGGTTATCTGATGATGAGTGATCTGCTTATCAAATAGCATTGCTGAAGCTGTAAAAAAAAATTGACATTTTGATCAACCGGGAATTGTGGTTTCTTTTTGAGCAGGCTCAAAAGTCCTTGGGGTCACCAATAACTATAGAGTAAAAAATACTCTACATTTCAATCTGATTTTCAATTATGCACTACAAAATTTTATCCCCACACATTTTTATTTGAGACAGTGGAGTTTTGACTCAGAGCTTGGGCTCAATTCTCTTTTTGCCTCATTTTTCTCTAAGTGTCAAAGTCAAGCAGAAGCTACAAAGTGTCATCAGCCAAGGCAACCTTCATAATTTCTATAAATTGGTCAGGACGTGCCACGTATCTCATAGTAACTCAATGGAACGTGATAAGTGTCGACATTTGTGTTTCATAATGGCATCCCCATTTCATATCGGCATTCACATTTCAAATCTCTTTTGAGTGGAAGGTTTCAACAAGCTAAGTTTTAGGATCAAGCAGAAGGTGCTAGGTGGCAACAGCGAAAGGTTTCAATGTGATTTTATAAAAGCAATGGAAGATGCCACGTATTCCCAGCTAAAGAGAGTGGAAGCCACCACGTGTCAACCTCTGAATTATCTTCACATTGTTTCATTAATAAGCAAAGACGGTGGTGGGTCCCAAATTTTTGTTCTAAGGCAAGTAGAAGCTGCCAAGTGTTGCCATCCATGTAAGTATGAAATAAGGCCCAATTTTTTCTATAGTAGAGACAGGGCAATATGGAGACAGACACGTGTCACCTTCCACAAGTTTTTCAAAAGATAGCTAAAGGTAGTGGAGATCACCACGTGCCCTTTGTCAAGAATAAGTAGAAAGCACCACCTATCCCTGTTCCCTTTTTGAATTTGCTCAAATGAGAAATGCTTTGGGTCCCATTTTTCATAGAAGTGTTTAATTTTTGGAGAAGTGGACGGTGATAGATGTCAAGGACCGAACACTTCTAAGCAAAGATACAGTAAGAATATAGGTAATACGAAAAGTGTCATGTGTCTTCAGTAAGAATGCAGAACATGCCAAGTGGCATTTCCCAGTGCCTCCTAAATAATAAGGTTTTTAATAAATTGGCCAAGTGTCCTCTTCCGTTTGATAGAAGGGAGCATCTTGTGTATCTATTTCAGCCAATGAACTGCAGGAAGACTAGATGTTTTAAGATCTAAGAAATATCTTCTGTTAGACACTTTCAGTTTAGTCAGAGTTTAGTTGGGCCATTAGATTGGGAACATCTAGACAATCTAGAGGTAATCCGATGCTATAAAGAGGGGTGAAGAGATCACTAGAAAGGATCATCAGAAGATTGGAGAGAATTTTCTGTGAGAGACTATTGTCAAGAGTTTTTAGACTTTTAGAGCTGTGATCAGGAATATCATTTGCCTTTGTTCTATTTTCTTTAGTTGAAAATTTTATGTAACTGTGCATGTTTTTGTTCCTTTTATGTGACTGGAGAATTAATAAGAAGATAGAGTTATTTGCCTTTATTGATTTTTTTTGTGTCATTGCAAAACTAGTCTAAGCTGTGAGCGTCTATTTTATTGTTTCTATCTTTTACATTGATCATGCCTTGTTCACTCTTTAATGTAATTGAATCTTACATATAGTTACACTATGCTTAGAATTAAGGGTCATATTACATTTAGGTGCATCGACATAGTTAGATTTTCTTTCTTTGCATTTGCATTTCTATTTAGTTTCCTATCCCTTTCCTCTCAACACTTTAGATAAAGAAGAGACCAGCTTATTAAAAATTTGGAGGTCATTTCAAGTTGCAAGTCCCACATTCTTTGAAACTTCCCATTGTTGGTGTTAGAAACAAAGTGCAATTTTAACCATCAACAGAAGCTTTTCATGTTATTTCCAATTTGATTTGAAAGTATTGATGTTTAATCAGAATAGTTGAAAGGGGGAACTTTCTAAAGAAGACTTCAGGCTTTACAAGAAGAAGGGTTTCTTTCCACTTCTTCAGGAGGGTTCTTTGCAAGAAATCTAAAATTCATTTCAAGGTTCCCAAAGGTGCATTCCAAAAATCTAACAGTTAATAGTTAAATTTTAGAAGGGCATTATCAAAAGTCTAAAGGGTTCTTTCTTTATGGATAGAACCATTCCAATAATCTAAAAGACCATTTCAATTATGCTAAAGGGATTCTACCCTTCAAAATAAGGTTTTAGAAAGGGTCATTCACAAAGTTCTTGAAGGGTCTTTTTTTTTTAAGGGATTAAAACAATTTGTCTGAAGGGACAATTTGGAAAAGGATAATTGACAAAAATCCAAAGTGGCCATTTGTAAAAACCCAAAGGGTATCTACCCTTTGGGAAAGTTCTTAACAAAACCCAAGGGGAGAATTTGAATTCTTAAAGATCTATCTTTTAAAGGAAAGAATTCCTTTAGACTTTTTTTATAAAGGAAATGCAAGAAGGAAATAATTTAAATTTTTTGTCAAAGGAAAAACACCAAAGGACCTTTACAATTTTTTTGAAGGGTTACTTTACCTTCATAAAAGACCATTCAAAATTTTTTGACGGGTATAATCCCTTCAGAAGGATCAATTACAAAAAGTATAAAGGGTTGTTAGCCCTTTAGAAAAGGACTTTACAAAAAATCCAAAGGGTATGTGCCCTTTGGAACAAGGCAGTTGTAGACACTGAAATCATGTCTACCCCCTAGGTCGTCATCTCCCCTTGGCCCCCTTGGTCTATGTCCTAGCACTTGTCCTAGTCCCCTCCATTTTTAAAATTAAAATAAATAAACATTTTAATTTGCTCCCCCTTTCCACCTCACCCATGCCACCTTGGATCCCCTCTTTGGATGCCCCCACCTCTCTCCTAGCCTTTATTGCCCAAATCTCCCCTTTATCCTTCCTCCCGCATCCATTTATGCCTTCCTTGATCATTTTCCCATGGCCCCTTGACCTGAAAGCATGCAAGAACGGACAGAGGCTAATTTTAGCCTCTGTTCCCATTCTTCGACCGCCAACGTCGGTCATTATGAGGCTGATGTCAGTGATTCTGCCAGCATCGGCAGCCTTCAAAACCATTGTTTGCAATTGTTTTCTGCCCCCCCCAAAAACAAAACTCTCTTGACACTTTTGCATTCATATTTTCTTCTCCTCCCCCTCATACAGCAACACCAACAGCTACAGGCATCTTGTAGGAACAGCTCCAAGCAATAGCTCCATTTGCAGGTCCTTCAACAGCTCCGACAACAGGTTTTTCCATTCTTCAATCAGCAAGCAAGAGGTAAGCATAGTGTTGTTTTCCATTTCATTTCTTGTTTAATCTATTTATTTATCTAACCACTGCCAAGACCTTCCCTGTCCTTCCCCTGAGAGGTTGAAAGGCCTTATCAGACCCTTGCCTCTCATTCATTCCCCTTTGTGCTTCTGGTTCCCAACCAGTCACTTTCCCAGACAACATTCTCAGTCCCTCAGACACAAAACAAGTCCCTCAGACCTCCAGGCAATCTCTTAGACCTCTAAATAGACCTCCTTGACCCTCAGACGAGACCACAGTCTATTCTGCAGACCAAAAACTAGCCTGTAACCCGACAAGACCCTATCTAAGACTACTGCCCTAGCCGACCTCATCCATTTCCTCTACTGATGTCGGCATCCTAATCGACGTCGGTGACCTTACCTGACCGATGCCAGCAATACCACCGATGTCGGTGATTGTGTAAAGTAGATTGTTGCTAAATAGGTACCCATTTGCCTTAAGTTCTTTCTTTCTATTTTTCATCATTTATCACTTTTTATTTTTGATCAGCATTCTATTTTTAACAGTGGACTGTCATCCTCCAAGAAGCCTTTGCGCTTCTAGGACCAAGCTCTTGCCTGGCAGTCCACCCTTTTGTCATCTAACATTTTTCGTGTTTAGTGTCTTTCCCTTTCAGGTGTCATCTTCCACAACCAAAGAGGAGTTCCTACTATCGTCTGAATTCTAGTGTGCACGTCTACAATCTGAGTACGTACAAACCCTCGTCCATTCTTCTTAGTTTCTCATCTTTCCTTTCTTGAATGTAAAAAGTGAAATCTCGTATAGAAACATTCTGGCACGCCCGGTGGGACCTTAGGGTCTTCCTTGGGTTGCTTTTCTTTCTGTTCATATAGGTGCATTAGGTTTCTCCCTTTTCACCTCTTTCTTCTCTTCTAAACGACATCATAAGCAGGATTAAAAAGAACCTTTCTTTCTTTTCTTGCATTTCAAACTAGTCAAAAATCATATCCTTCAACCCTTTCTCAACTTATTTTCATTCAAACTCACATTTTGACTTGGGCTTAAAACACATTGCATTTTCATTTTTGCTTTCTTGCATTTCTTAGTCCACACCTAGTAATTAACAAATCACATCATGAATTAATCGTAGTCCACTTGATGTTACACAACCAAACCACTTACACCAAATCAAACATCAAAACTTACCTAAGATAAGGCCCAACTGGGATTTCATCACCCAGCGGATACCTTACCCATCCCGGTGATCCTACTTGGATTTCATCACCAAGGGGAAAGCCCACTCTGTTCTCTAGTCGAGGATAATCTCTAGGGAAAGTATATTTTGGCTAAGCGAGACTAGCTTATCACTGGGCTCGTGAAGTGAGGGGAGCTTGCTCCTTAGCACTAGGCCATGTACGGAACCTAACCCAGACTCTTGAGTGCCTATAAAAACCTGAAACCATCCATAGACTACCTCTTCTAGGACCCTTCTAATAGCCAACCTCCCCAAACATCACTTTAAGGCATAAGCCACACGAGCTTAATAATTTATTTCTAGGGATTTAACGCTTAGGCTCTGCTTGTGTTCTTCATCTTTTCTATTCTTATCTGCTTGTTTGAGCTAGTGAGGACGTTCTTCTTCCTTTTTTTCAAAAACTCTCAAATCTTTTGGGTTTCTGGAAAACACAGTCACTGGCATCAATTTTACGACTGACGTCAGTAACCTTTTCTTGCTGGCGTCAGTTATCTGACCGATGCCGGCCATCTGTTCTCACCGACATCAATTTTTCAACTGACATCGGTCACTGTCACAGTTCTTCTTTTTCAAAATAGCAGCCTTAAAAACAACCCCCTTTTTTTCCAAAACCCCATTCTAAGTTTTTGAAACTAAAAAAACATAGTTTCTGAAACTTGACTCTTCTTGCCTTGAATGGTTTTGACACACAGTCAAACCAAGGTTCTTCTTGACCAAGCGAGGCATCAACCGCTCTCACCTTCCTCATCCATAACCAGTCCTATAATGGAGTTCCACTTTGAGACTGAAAGAACTCCCACTCGACCGACCCCAACCCAGTCTCCCATTGTCCCTGAAGGGGACCAAGATTTCGAAAGATTCTTGGACCTCAATGGCAGATCCCTTCAACATTATCTCACACGAAGCCAAATGTGAGACTCCTTAGGCAACCCAATCTATGGGATGCCAACTTTCTTAGTCGAGACAATGATCACATCAACAACATCTATAATTCAACCTATAGACAATCAAGCCAACACCTCGACTAATAACCCAACTGTGTCCTACCTTCAAAATTTAGCCTCTCCTTCTAGACCTACCTCCATGGGGGTTCCAGTACCCCCTCAACCTCAAACTACTCAACCAAATCCTACACCTTTCCAAAACCTAGTACTCTCTATCCCCTCTACTCTTGCACCTATCAACACAAGAGTAACTACCTACCCTTCAACAAGTGTGGCCACTCCTCAACCATCTTTGACAGCCCCTATCCAATTTGTGCCTACCAACCCCATAGCACAAGTGCCCTTGGCTTCAACTTCTACCCCGATAACTAGCTACCCATATGTTACATCTACACAAGCGCAACCAACCACGTCATATGCCCCTCTCAATATCTTTAAAGTGCCTTATAATCTAGGGGGTGCTCCACCCGCCAATCTGTCAGCAGACATCATCAAAATGTTGATGGACAAAATGTCTAGTCTCAAGACCTCTATATCTAGTTCATGCAATGCCCTCTCATACAAGCAAATTTGCAATGAACGCATCCATCCTTCCGTCCTGATCAGGCCGTACCCCAGTCAATGGGAGCTTCCTAAATTCTCTCATTTCTAGAGCTAGGAAGACCCACAACAGCACCTACGGGCATTCAGACATGCCTATTATCTCATTGCCCATGATGATGCGTTACTTTTACGCACATTTCCTATGTCTCTCTCCGATGCTGCTCTTGACTGGTATAGTTCTCTCGCCAGCCATTCCCTCTTCACATTCACCTAGCTGGCCCAACTCTTCCTTGATCACTTCTCTATCAACATCACCAAAAAGGTCTCAATCATAGACCTCTATTCTATTCGGTAGTTCGAGGATGAATCCATAGCTGACTTCATTGCTCACTGGAGAGGCCTCATCAATCAACTCTCCTTTTCCTTACCCCAACCTGAACTTATTGAACTTTTTTCCCAAGCCTGCACCAAACATATTTCTTTCACCTTATGGGTTTATACCTTCCACACCTTTGATGAAGCCTTCACGATGGCCCACAAACTTGAATTGCGTGCCATCAAGGAGAATAAAATCAAGTACTAGAGAAAGAATCCAAACTCTAAGACCAATGACTCCTTTTCTTCTAAACCTTCATCATCCAATCCTAAATCTAAAGCTTTAGCTAACGATGTGGTCGTTAGACCTTCATCCTCTTTGCCTTCAACCAATCAGCTTGAGCCATCCACATCTCAGAGCACCACCTGCCAATTCTAGCAGAGATACGTACAACGATAGTATACTCCTCTCAGAGAATCATACACATCTGTGCTAAAAAAACTTGTTAAACAAGGGGTTCTCAATCTCCCCCAGATCTAACCACCTCCACAATTTGATCCCTCATGTGCCATCCCTGCGTGGTATAGGGAAAATGACTTCTGCAACTACCACCATGTTAAAGGACATGACACAAGAAACTGCAAGACCCTTACAAACATAATCCAAGACATGCTTGAAAAGGGTGACCTCATCCTAGACAATCCCAATGCACCCCCTAATCAGGGCATCGACATCTTCAAGCAACCATTCCCCAATCATCCACCGACCTAAAACAATGTCTAGACCTTGATTGATGACATTCATGAACACAACATTTGAACAGTCAATACGGTCTCACCCTTCATCCCTGACCAACCTCAAGAGGTTAGTCCATCTATCAGTCCATCACGTGTAGACAAACCTCTTTCCCCAGTTAGTTCTCCGTCAACCTCTCTCATCTTGAAGGATGCCTCAACCTTATCGGCACCACCGGTCTCACCATCCTCCTTCCTACTGCCTATGGAGGACCTGACCCTTCTTACTCCTCGATCGCAAGTGGAGGGCACCATCATCCCTACCCTTTACTCGCTTGAGGAGCCTCATTCTCTAGTTTCTTCTCCACCTAGGGAAGAACCTGCCTCTCCTTCATCTCCAACTAAAGATGAATCTGTCACAACTTCATCATGCCATGGGTCCGAGACTGCTACACCCATCTCATCTTCGGCCCCACAACCATCAACATCTTCTCAAGGACCCAAACCTCATCCAACATCTTCTCAACCATTTTTTTGACTAGTGGAGAAAATTAGACTTCTCCCTTCAAGGAAAGTGGAGCATCAGGTATTGTGGGAGCATCTTAAAGCTCTTCAACATGCCCGTGCCCTCTCATCTCATGCTGCCAATCCTCCCAAGCCAGAATCTCCCAAGACTCTCAACAAAGACCAGACTCCCACTTCTAAACCTGCATCTACCCCATCTAAACCTATCAAGTCACTTGGCATTCACCCTGTCTCTACCCTCACTCACCCACAAGTGAAGGTGGACTTAGACCAGACCTTGACCAATAGTAGTCTTCCAACCAAGTCAAAGAAGATTGCCAGACCACAGAAGCGAACGCTTCCTCCTCTGTCACCATTACCTTCCATTTTGGGCCCCCATCCTTCGACCCTAACCAGAGTCCTTCCCACTCTGACCTCTAATCAAAACTAGTTGCCTCCTTTGCTTCCTTTGCCTACCTCCAGCCTACCTTCTCCTAAAAAGGTGGTACCTCTCATGAAGAAAGTGTCGTCTCTGCCTGTCACCGCACCATCAACCCAAAAGGTGGTACAGAAACCTCCTCCAACTCTGCCTAAGCAAAATTCACTAGCATTGCACACATCAACTAGCATAGACCCTTTAGTGGGCTCATACTCATTGATATTGCATCGACTTTTGCAAACTTCCAGCATAACCCTTCCACCCATCAAGCCTTTCCAACCTCTCGGGTCTAAGCCCTCCTAGTTTGATGACACAAAGATTTGCTTATACCATCATACGCCAAGACACGATACCGAGACTTGTTATGCCCTCAAGGCTGTCATTCACCACTATATGGAGAAGGGCACTCTTCTCCTTGAGGACACTCTTGACCGACCCTCGACACCTTCCCATCCAACCCCTTCAACCACATCAACATCTCACCAGCAGGCCATGACCCCTTCTTCACCTCCTATCTTTGAAATCAATGCTATCCACATAACCACTAGGTCACAAAAGAACAAGGCGAAAGAAAAAGCTACCATTCCTTGGACCTACCCTTTCGTCAAACCACCTCTAGCGCCCAAGCCTAAAATTTCTATCCTTGGTGCATCTCAGCCTTCTTCTTCTTCCTCTTTCGAGCCGATTCATGACTCCATGTTGAAACAGCTTCACCAGACGCTTGTGAAGATGTCCCTTTATGACCTCATCCAAACCTCACCTCAGCATCGTCAAGCCCTCATCCGAGCCTTATAGACAGTGGAGGTCCAACCCGAGGACCCCCAACCACTCACTGCCCTCATCCACTCTTTATCTCCTATTGCCTCCATCACATTCAGCAATTCTAACATTTCCACATCCAACACAAAAGATCAAGATGCCACCCTCTTCATCACTACCTATGTTGATCAGACATGCATTAAATGCATTATGATTGACAGAGGTGCCAACATCAACATTATCTCCACCCATGCCTTTGATCAATTGGCTCTTCCAAAGAATTGCGTCTCCAAAACTGATGCAATCTTGCAATCCTTCAATGACACCACTACCACAACCATTGGCACAGTCATCTTTCACATTTGCATTGGCCCATGCATAGTCTCGAAGCTCTTCTATATCATCAAAGGAGAGTTTCAATATAACATGTTGTTGGGCTGACCCTGGATCCGTGCCATGGCCTGTGTCCCCTCCACCCTACACCGTTGTGTGAAATTTGAGCACGACGGGCAAGTCCACACCATTCTCACTGACCCATCACCTTTCAAAACTTGTAACACCACCTACCATCCAAATGATGTCCTCATTTCTATCAAGCCATCAACCCTAGCACCGCATCCATCTGTGGAAGCTTTGACCAGTTCGCAACCGGCAGTTGCCCTCACCCCACCTCTTCAAGTGACAACAAAAGACCCCATGGAAGACATCTTCCAATGACTTTCACTTGGGGAATATCACTTGCTAGCCTTAAACATGTTTCAAACTCTGTAAGAGTATGGATGCCTTCACCACAACCCCAGTTACAACCATCAGATCGGGATGGTCGTGCCCTATGGTCCTCCTCACCTCCAAATCAATCTTGTCTATGGGGGGCTCAATCAAGCTCCTACTGATGGCAACCCTCTCTCTTCACCCCAACCATTCACATCAAACTTCTCATTTCTTGGCAACCCTGCCTTTGCACACACTTACCTTTATAGGTGTGCATGGAAGGGTTTTGGTTTTGGACACTATGAGCAAGGCTCCCATCAACCTATTGAGCCTCTCAATGATGATGATGCCAAGAAATGGTATGGCCTGGGATATCATGACCCCACTCAGGCCTCTGCAGACCTTTACCCTGAGCCAACCATTGACCAATCTCCTCCAGGCTCACCCATTCCTCCTCCTTCACCTACGGAGTCGGTGGTTTCCATCCCTCCTAATTTTTTTTCCATAAACACCATCCGCCTGGAACCCCTAACCTATCAGCTAAATGGGGTGTCTAGGTCTCTCCCTTTCATTTTTCCTAGCATGATAAAGGATGAGTCGGTGACCATTCACACTGTCTGTTGCATCAATGATGATGCCATTCTATACTACATGGGCGTTGATGACTCTTTCATCTAGTGCTCCCTCCCTTCTGAGACCCAAGTTATGTTAAATGAATCAACCATTGACATCAATCTCCCTTCTTCCGATGTTCCTCACATCTTAAAGATTGGCCAATCTCTAGACAACCAGGAGCAGCTTGACTATACCCAGTTCCTCTCTGACCATAGCAAGGCCTTTGCCTGGACTTACAGTGACATGCCCAGCATTGACCCCACCATCGCTACCCATAACATCATCACCAAACCAGAGGCTAAGCCTATCAAGCAAAAGCTTCAAAATATGCATCCTCGTGTTGCGCTCCTTGTCAAAGAGGAACTTCAGCACCTTCTTTTTGTTTCCTTCATCCAACCCATCAATTATTTGTAGTGGGTCTCTAACATCATCTCTATCACCAAGGTGACTGGGGGGATCCAGATCTGCATAGACTATCATGACCTGAACCTAGCTTGTCCCAAGGATGACTTCCCTCTTCCTAACATTGACCAGCTTGTTGATCTCACGACCGGCCATGAGATGCTATCTCTCATGGACAAGTTTTCAGGATACAATCAAATCCTAATCACTCTAGAAGACCAGCACAAGACTACCTTTATCACCCCATGGGGGACTTTCTTCTATCAGGTCATGCCTTTCGGCTTAAAGAATGCAGGCACCACTTATCAGCACGCCATGAGTTACATTTTCCATGATCTCCTCCATAAAATCATGGAAGACTATGTGGATGACCTGCTCGGTAAGTCCAAGCTTCATCATGACCATTTGACCATCCTCAAAATCATCTTCTCTTGCCTTCTTCAATGCAATGTCCGCCTTAACCCCAAGAAATGCATCTTTGGAGTCCTCTCAGGCAAGCTCCTCGGCTTCATCATTTCCTTCCGTGGCATCGAGATAGATCCCACCAAGATCCATGCTATCCTCGAGATGCCACCTCCGATCAATCTCAAGCAGCTTCGCAGTCTGTAAGGGAAGCTCCAGTCCATTCACCATTCCATCTCATAGCTTTCTGACCACTACCAACCTTTTCATCATCTCCTTAAGAAGGACATCTCCTTTAAGTGGGATAAGGACTGCCAAGAGGCTTTTGAAGCCCTCAAACACTATCTGGTCTCTCCACTAGTCCTCATTCCACCTAAAGATGACCAACCCTTCTACCTTTATATCTCTGCAACCAACCATTCATTAGGTGTCATGATCGCGCACTGAGATGAGCATCACCGTGAGTAAGCGGTCTACTATATCAGCCAAACATTGGTCGACTATGAAACTCGGTATACTCATACCGAGAAACTCTGTTTGGCATTAGTCTTTGCCGCTACTAAGCTCTGCCATTATCTTCTCAATCACAAGACCTTTGTCATCACTCACACTGACCCTCTTAAATACATGCACTCCAAGCCATATCAAAATTAGTGTATGGCTCGGGGGCTCATGCTGCTTGCTGAGTTTGATTTCGAGTTCATCTAGCAAAAATCCATCAAGGGGCAAACCATCCCTGACCAACTGGCAGATGCCCCTCTTATAGACAATCAACATTCTCAGTGCGAGTTTCTCGATGAATCTATCACCACGCTTTCCACCAATGATACTGTCTATCAAATGACCATGTTCTTTGATGGCTCCAAATGTCAACTCGGTGGGGGTGCGGGAGTCATTCTCATCCCACTCGAAGGTAAGCCCATGCCTCTATCTTTTAAGCTCAACTTTGATTGTACCAATAATATGGCTGAATATGAAGCCTTAATTTTAGGACTTCAAATTGCCCTTTCTCTCAGCATCAGGTCCATCAACATCTTTGGCGACTCACAACTTGTCGTCAATCAAATCAATGGTTCATACCTCTGTAAAAATGAAATTTTGCACAGTTATAAAAATTGTGTTGACACTCTTCTAGCCTCTTTTGACCATTACCTCTTGTAGACTGTTCCTCAATCCATGAACAAGTTTGCTGACACCATGGCTTCTCTTGCCTCGCATATTCCATCTTCATCATCTTCATCCAAAATTTTTATCACAGTGCATCATGTGTCGTTGCCTTCATACATTTCTCCTAACATCAACCATGCCAACACCATAGACTCTAGTCCACGAGATGATTGGTATAACCAACTTGTGGACTACTTATCTCATTATATCATCCCTCCTGATCTCTCTAGTAATGCATGGTGGGCTTTCATTAAATGCACAACTCACTATACCATGCTAGGGGGTCTTCTCTATAAGCGAGGCTTTGATGGCCTCCTTCTTCACTGTCTAACCTCCACTGAAGCCTCCCATGCCATTAAACAAGTCCACAATGAGATTTGTGGTAGACACTTCAGTGGGAACTTGGTTTCCAAGCACATCCTTCGCCTGGATTATTATTGGCCCACTCTTCATCAAGACTGTAGTGACTATGTCTGGCATTGCATCAAGTGTCAGCAGCACTCTAACTTGCTTCATCTCCCCAGCCATGCCTTATAAGTCACTCAGGATTTCTGGCCTTTTTCTCAGTGGAGCTTAAATCTCATCAGTGAGATTAACCCTCACTCGTCTCTTTGTCATCAATCCATTATCACCGCCATTGAGTATTTCACTAAATGGGTGGAGGCCATTCCTCTTGTCTCCATAAAAGCTGATAAAATTGTCGACTTCATCAGCACCCACATCATCTATCATTTCGGTGTTCCTCACAAAATCATCACTGACAATGATAAGTCCTTCAAAAACAAGACCGTCCAAAAACTCTGTGACTCATTTGGCATCAAGCTCAGTTTCTCTTCGCCTTACTACCCATAAGCAAATGGGTAGGCTGAGGCTTCCAACAAAATTTTGACTAAAATTCTCATGAAGGTGGTCAATGACATAGGAAGGGACTAGCACATTCATGTTCCCTTCACTTTGTGGGCCTACCGCACTAGCATCCAAACCTCTATGGGTGCTACCCCTTTCTCTCTAGTGTACGGAATAGAGGCTGTCCTACCTCTCGAAGTATAGATCTCATCTCTCCACATCTCTCTGCATGACATTCTCTCCAACGATGACTTTTGTCAAGATCGCTTAGCTCAACTTGAGTTACTTGATGAACGTCATCTTGCTACCCTCAACCATTTCCATGTCTATCAAAATTGCATCAAGTGAGCCTACGACAAAAATCTGTGAGAATGAGATTTCAACATCAGAGACCTTGTCCTCAAAGAAAACCAGCATGTCACCAATATGGAGCAAAGTAAACGAGGCAAATTTGCCCCTAATTGGCTTGGACCTTTCATCATCATACACAAGTATGGGTTAGGGACTTATCGTCTGTCTTCTCTCGATGGACGGCCAAAACCTGAGCCTCTTAATGCCTTGCATCTGCGACCATTCTACTGTTAGTCGAGTACTCATCCACTTGACATTTAACTTGAGCTCGTCCCTTGAGTAATCTCCATCCTCTTAATCCTCATTCCTTTCAACCCTATTCCCCTAAACAAATCTTCTATAACCCTTTTATGACGCATGGATGCTTTGTCCTAATAAAAGGGAGCCCTTGAACTTCTATAGTCTTGTCCATGACTCCAAATTCTGTCAATAAAAATAAAATTTAAAATTTAAAAAAAAAAAAATCGAGATGTCAAAAAATCCAAGGTCACCCAATCAAATCAAAAGGCAGACTGCTCCCTCGAAGGATAGTTGTACTATCATTGCTGTAGCTAATAGACTGCTCCCTCGAAGGACAGCTATTCAAAGCCCTTATATATAAAGCAAAAATATAGACCACTCCCTCGAAGGATGGCTATGATTAAATCTTGCTACAAACAGCACTTTCTTAGAAGCTTCCCACATCGATCAGCTTCAAAAATGACTACAAAGCAAAATGACATCTCTATGTAGACTTCCCGCATTGATCAGTCTGCACCAAAAAAAAATGGGTCATGGACTTGGCTTGTAGTTGTCTCAGGGTCTCCTCTAAAAAGGGGCAAGGTTATCCCTGCTCTTAAAATAGGTTACCCTATCCTCCTCCTATCATAACACCTACTCAAGGGACTTCGAGCTCACTTTAATGTCGAAGTGATTCGATTACCACTCTAACACAACTCATGGTCAACGATGCAATGCATGAATGGGGCTCTTGGTTCTAACAACCCCTATCTATGCTATCATTCTGGTCCTTGTCAATGAAAGGGCGAATATGTCTTTCACTTCCTTTACACTTTGGTCACATTCAAACTTTATCATTTGTCGAACCAACTCAACCCAATCTCTTTTCAGACCACTCACATAGCCTATTCACACTAGTTTATATGGACACCAATACACATGGAGACTATGGACTACACAATTTATGTTAAGCATAAACCAATACTTGTTGAAGCATAAACAGACCTCAATTCATTTTTAACATACATCCATCATGAATATGGAAAATTGCTAGGGATGAAAGACCCCTCAACCAATGTTATAGCATACACCATTTGGAAAGGGCTATAACATCTTTTTCTCCTCATCATTTTGACACATGACCAAACCAATCATCAACCAATCTTCTCAACTAGTCTGAATTACATTGGTCTGAGGCCCTGAGACCAGGGCTATGTAGGTAGCACTTAGATGACACGACGTCTTCTGGGGTTAGCTCGACCACCTCTATTTGTTCATCTCTCTGATGGACAAACCTTCTCTTCTTTGACCATGACCTTAACCTCAACCAAGACCAATCAACCACTTCAACTCTTCCTCCCTTTTTGGGAGAACTACATAGGCTTGAGGCCCTAACAACAGGGGCTATGTAGGTAGCACTCAGTTGACATGGGGTCTTTTGGGGTTAGCTCAGCCATTCCTTCATCGCATTTCTTCTATCACATTTTTTTTCATCACCTATCAATCACATCACAAACAATCACTTATTTTCATAATCATTAGAATTAATCATTTACATCCACATCATTAATCATAATCATACATTCATCATCATATAATCACAACAATGTCAGCATCATAATCCTAAACATCATATCAAAACATGCATCAAATCAAAATAACATAACACATCCATAACATTTTCCATATCACATCAATGATCAAAATCACATCATATATATATATCAATATTTTACAATGGCATAATATGTGCCTCTTTCTCTCTCAAAAAGAAAATCA
This sequence comes from Torreya grandis, assembly GCA_037957365.1. Lineage (NCBI taxonomy): Eukaryota > Viridiplantae > Streptophyta > Pinopsida > Cupressales > Taxaceae > Torreya > Torreya grandis. The sequence goes on along the minus strand of JARHVA010006471.1, from coordinate 23,010 downwards.
AGTACATCTCGCATCATCAGCTCACAGGCTGGTATATAAATCATGTCAAAAATTTGCCATCAAGGCTGTGGTTGTGGTGGTGGTGGTGGTGGCCAAGAAGATGTTGTATCCTCTCCCCCCTCTGATCTGCACCATCTACGTAAATCAATAGCAGTCACCCATAACATAGACCGTTATCGGCTCAACTCTACCCTCATATCTGAGTATCACTGTATCTGAAGAAACCCCCTAATAGCTCCCTCATAATATGTAATCTCATCCAATGCATTATTGTATCTAACTATAAATATAATCTGCGGTGGACCCATCTAACCTATTGTCGTGCCCTGCACTGAACCCTGTGGCTGTGAAAACCCTGACTGCACTGACGCTGACTATGTGGGCTATGAACTGGATGCTGGGGTGGATGCTGAATTAGACCCTATCCTGCCAATCCCTATGTCTGAGCTGCAGCCAACTGACCCTACAAAATAGTGACCTATCCTGTCACAGTAGCCACTCGACCTATCAATCCTGCCATCTCCCTCTATAATCCTGTGACTTGGCTCTCCAAAATCATCGCAGCCTATCGAGTCCCATTGCGCTCATCTATGCCCACTCCTCTCTAGTGATGTCTCAATGCATCTGCATCAGCAATGTCAGCAACTGATCTCACAGCATCAGCATCTACCTCGCTTGTATCCAACCAATCAAACCCATGTCAACGCAACTCTCAATCCCCATGACTCTTCTTCCCTAACCCAACCATTTGCCCTTTTGTCTATTTACTTGACCTTCTACCTAACCATTTTTGGCTATCTTAACCCCTAGGAAGCCCTTGGCATAACTTTAACCCCTCAACTTGACCTTTTTCTTCACCCCTTTTTGACTAGGTAGGCATCGACATCAGTTAGCGTGCCAGTGACGGCACTCACCTAACCGATGCCGATCACTTAGTGACCGATGTTGACAAGTGAGTGACTGACATCGATCGCTGGTTGGCTGACGTCGGTGACTAGTTCAGCCCTAGAGCTGAATGGGGCGAGCCCTAAAATTAGGGCTTCCCCATTGTGGCTTCCCCAACCCTCCTAGACCCTCCTAAACCACTCCTCATCTATCCTAGACCCCCTACCCAGCCTCCTACCTACCCTCCCCCCTCGATTTCTACCTAAAACAATGAAACATTCCAAAAACTAAATCAAAACAAAAACAATCAAATAGGGCTCAGAGACCCTCCTACCTCATCCTGGCGCTGCCAACGTGGTGGCACAATGGGTGCTGCTAGTGGTGGACCTCTCGTGGGTCCTCTACTCCCCTCTGCCATCTCTTTTGTGCCAATGACTCTACACACTCCTGTTGGCCCACACGTGTCCCTACACTATCCAATCAACTCCCTCTCTCCACCAATGTTCCTCTGCCACCTCGCATCGCTCTTCAATCTGCTTTGTGTCACTTTCACTCACTTAGCTCCAGAGCCTCTTTTCTCTCCACTCAACAAGTAGCAAATGAATTTTGGTGGGCCACTGATCTGGTTTTGTTAGATTTGGTAGGCCACTGACATTGGCATATTTGTGCCCTCGGCCGCCGACGTCGGCAAATTTTTGCCGACGTCAGTCCTTTTTTCCATCGACGTCAATTTTATCACCGAAGTCGATGCCTTTTAGCCCTCTAATTTTTCTTCATTGCCCCAAACTCTTCCCTCACATCAATCAGCTTTCCCCGTAGAAGTCATCTTAGCCACCTGGGGCACACTTGAGATCACTTTTGCCTCCGTCCATCGACCATCAGACCTTGGAGATCATGACCATCTCCTGTGACTGTGACCACTTCCAAGACAACTTTGCCTTGGTTGTTTTTGCATGTATGCTACCTCATGATTGGTTAGCAAAATTGTGTGTAGCCCATATTTTTGACCCTCACAAGTATAGGATTGCAAGCCGGTTGATCCCCACTACTTGTGACATTTTCATGTTTCTAGGAGCACTTCCTGAGCCTAAAATACCTAAAACACGATGACCATTGGATCTTCAGCTTAGATTGAATAACCCAATCAGCTACGACCAATTGCTGGGGCCTGGTTATTTCAATTTTGGCACTCCTCGACCCTCGACCTGTGACAATTTGCCCTGACCATCCTGTGAAGTGGTATACATGCAATCATGACTATTATAATGTTCACACTCACCCTCTCTCTATCTATCTCTCTGTCAAATTGACACTCGATCTCAGGTTCCCTTCCCTTGACTCTCGCTTTGAGGGGGGAACACCTCATCCCATACTTGGGGTAACCAACTCCTATTTTTGTCTTGCAGTTCATCAAGAACAACCAACAAGACAAAAAGGGGCAAATGTAGACATTGAAATCGTGTCTACCCCCTAGGTCGTCATCCCCCCTTGGCCCCCTTAGTCTATGTCCTAGCACTTATCCTAGTCCCCTCCATTTTTAAAATTAAAATAAATAAACATTTTAATTTGCTCCCCCTTTCCACCTCACCCATGCCACCTTGGATCCCCTCCTTAGATGCCCCCACCTCTCTCCTAGCCCTTATTGCCCAAATCTCCCCTTTATCCTTCCTCCCGCATCTATTTATGCCTTCCTCGACCATTTTCCCATGGCCCCTTGACCCGAAAGCATGCAAGAACAGACAGAGGCTAATTTTAGCCTCTATTCCCATTCTTCGGCCACTGATGTCGATCATTATGCGGCTGATGTCGGTGATTCTGCCAGCATCGACAGCCTTCAAAACCATTTTTTGCAACTGTTATCTACCCCCCCCCACAAATAGAACTCTCTTGATGCTTTTGCATTCATATTTTCTTCTCCTCCCCCTCATACAGCAACACCAGCAGCTACAGGCATCTTGCAGAAATAGCTCCAAGCAACAACTCCATTTACAGGTCCTTCAACAGCTCTGACAATAGATTTTTCCATTCTTCAATCAGTAAGCAAGAGGTAAGCATAGTGTTGTTTTCCATTTCATTTCTTGTTTAATCTATCTATTTAGCTAACCACTACCAAGACCTTCCCTGTCCTTCTCTTGAGAGGTTGAAAGGCCTTCTCAGACCCTTGCCTCTCATTCATTCCCCTTTGTGCTTCTGGTTCCCAACCAGTCACTTTCCCAGACAACATTCTCAGTCCCTCAAACCCAAAACAAGTCCCTCAGACCTCTAGGCAATCTCTCAGACCTCTAAATAGACCTCCCTGACCCTCAAATGAGACCACAGTCCATTCTGCAGACCAGAAACCAGCTTATAACCCAACAAGACCCTGTCTAAGACTACTACCCTGGCCGACCTCATCCATTTCCCCTACTGACGTCGGAATCCTAACTGACGTCGGTGACCTTACCTAATCAACATCGACAATACCACCGATGTCGGTGACTATGTAAAGCAGACTGTTGTTAAATAGGTACGCATTTGCCTTAAGTTCTTTCTTTCTATTTTTCATCATTTATCACTTTCTATTTTTGATCAGCATTCTATTTTTAACAGTGGACTGTCATCCTCCAAGAAGCCTTTGCACTTCTAGGACCAAGCTCTTACTTGGCAGTCCACCCTTTTGTCATCTAACGTTTTTCATGTTTAGTGTCTTTCCCTTTCAGTTGTCATCCTCCATAACCAAAGAGGAGTTCTTGCTATCGTCTGAATTCTGGTGCCCACGTCTACAATCTGAGTACGTACAAACCCTCATCCATTCTTCTTAGTTTCTCATCTTTCCTTTCTTGAATGTAAAAAGTGAAATCTCGTATAGAAACAGCAGTTTTGAAAGTCTGAGGGACACTTGTAATTTCTCCGAAGGGCAATTTTAGTTTTTCTGAAGGGTATGTTCCTTTTGAGAAAGTTTACTTCCAAGATTTTCAAGGGATCATTTCTTTTTCCAAATGGTTCATTTAATTTTTCCAAAGGGTAAGAGGACCTTAGTAAAAATCCAAAGGAAAGGCTTGAGAGAGGAAGAAACCAATGAAAGGACCAAGACAAAGTCCAAAGGAATTCCTTCAAACAAATTATCTGAAAGAATTCCTTTGAAAGACTTAGCCATGGGGAATACATGCTGAAGAAAATCCATGGGAAATAATCTCAAAGGGAAACAAAGAGGCCAAAACTCTTAAAGGATTACCATCAGAAACTAGGTGTTTGCTCCATTTAATAGAGGTATCCCATTGAATTTAGCCTAGTTTGATGACATTCATGTATCTACCCTCAATAGCATCCCATTCTTCTCAGGAAAAAATCAAACAACCCCTATTGAGAATATCCAAGATGTGGTTAATCTTTGTTCAGTCCATAATGTTATTGAGGATAATGTTTCTATTAGATTGCTTGTTGCCTCCTTCAAAGTAAAAGCATTGTAATGGTATAGAAACCTTACACTAAACTCCATTTCTACTTGGGATTATTTGGGTGTAGCCTTAGTCAAGCAATTTGAGAACAAATCTGATCACCTATCTTTAGTTGAGCAATTAACTACCATAAATAGAGCTCCTTATGAGTTCCTATCCAATTTCTCAAATTCCAAAAGACATAAACTAATATACCTATGTTGATTAAGCCATCTCCTAAATATGCATTTTTTATTATTTAAAAGCCCTTAACTCTTATATTAGTGTGATGATATAGGCAATGGGTGGTACTACCTTGCCAGATGCTTATGAGGTTGCAATAAGGGCAAAAAATAATTTGATATAAGCTGGTAAGCTTTATCCAAAACATATAATGCTTATATTTCTAGAAGTAAATTCCATACTATCCCCTCAAATTCCTCAAGTTTCATCCTTATCTCCTATTCCACCACCTCCAGCTCAAATTGTAGCCCCTATTAGTCAAGCTAGTGAGATATGAGAGTTAAAACATTTAATAAAATACTTTGAGAATGAAATAATGTAACTCAAGAGGCAAAAATTTTAGTCTAATATCCCTTATCAATATATAAATCAAAACACCTATCAGCCCTTCAAAGATCAAAGGCCTCCTTATTAGGGTTTTAGAGAAAATAGACCACCTTATCAAGCATAAGGAGCCATAACTCCAGCTAAGCCATATGCTGCCCTTGATCCTAATGTTCATTCCACTTCAAATTCTATTTTTCCCACCCCACCTCAAAGCAACTTGATGGAAGATTCAGTTTGGCAGCCTTCAAATCTCAATGATGCTCAAAACCAAGCCTTGGTATCATAGAACATAACTATTCCTCAAATGACACAAGAAGAGTTTTCTTTTCAAGGTCAATACGAATATATAGGTTTGGCATCACAAGGAGATACTCATCAAGTTTAAGGGTATCTTGATGACATTAATGTAAATTGTTAAGTAGATGATCATGTTGCTTTTACTCAGGGTGTTGAAACTAATAATTCAAGTGGTCAAGTTGTAGTTGTAACTAGAGATAAAAGAAGAGCCATTGAAGAGGATCAAGAGGTAAAAAATGTTTTAAGTACTCATAGGTTTTTTTCTAAGAGTATAAAAGAGCAACTTATTATCTCTACAACATAGAAAAATCAGAATATAGAGGCTGGTAAGGTTCATCAACTACCTCTAGTTTATGAACATCTAGTACTTCAGAAGGCACAACCAAAGGTTAGTGGATCTCATTTTAGTATAATAGACTATATGAAGAAGTATAGAATTAAAATTATCATGTGGGATTATCTTTCCATTCTAGGAAAAAAATATATGCTCATCCAAGAGCTTTCAGCTCTTAAATTGTCTCTAAAATTGATTGAGAAAGAAGATGTTGTCTTAACTAATTTGGATCAGCTAGTAAAGCAATAGGTAAAAAAATTAAATAACATGGAAAATATGGATAAAACTAAGGAAAAATAAAATAAAACTCCTATTTTTTACTTTTTTTATAGTAGGTGATACTTTGGTTCATAATTATATGGTGGATAGTTGAGCTAGTATTATAGTCATGCCTAAACAGATTGCAGACAAACTTGGACTTGTCTATGAGAAAAACACTCAAGGACTATTAAAATTGGATGGACCACAAAAAAATATGGTAGGCATCATCAAAAATATAAAATTGACATTACATGCTTGTCCCAAAGTTACTATTTAGTAGGATGTTATTGTGGTAGACTTGCCTCCTCACTTTGTTATGTGTCTTTCAAGGGACTTCACCTCAAAGATTGGGGGATATTCATCAGTTGATTAGACTTATTTATTGTTCATAACTAGGTATGTTACCAAGATAAAAATTCATTCTAAGCCTATTTTACATTTTAATATGGAGCCATATATGCCAAGTGTTGTGAATACTAACTGTATCATCTCAAATGAGGTACTAGAAACTAGTAAAGTAGAAAGTGAATCACCTTTGGATGGAGTTCAAAAAAATTTCCTTGATGAGTGAGATTATACCTTTCATGATAATGATCCATACAAGATGATTGAAGAAGAAGGACTTGGTGTGTATTGCCTTTATGAGAGTGATACACCAATTCCAACCATGGTCAAAGAAGATGAGTCTAATGAAGGTTTGTGTAAATTTTACTTTGATGGATCAAGGAATAAGCATGAAACTAGAGATGGAATGATTTTGGTTTCTCCAAAAAAATGAAGTTATTTATATTCTATTAAATTTCAATTTGGTTTTTTAAATAATGTCGATGAGTATGAAGCACTAGTTCACAATTTGCAGTGGGCTATGAAGATGAAAGTTAACACCTTACAAGTTTTTAGTGATAATGAACTTCTAGTTTACCAAGTAATAGGTTTAAATGTATGCAAAAAAAATTACTTAATTCTTACATGCATATAATATGGTAATTACTTTAATATTTCCAAGATTTTACATTCAATCAATACCAAGAGGTGAGAATAAATATGCTAACAAGTTGCCTGCCATTGGGTCACAATTTAGTATACCAGCTGATATAAAAAGTGAGAAAATTCAATCACATATAAAGGTGGTTGTTAGGCCTTTTATTCTAGATAATCATGAAAATTGGAAAGTGTTTGAGGATGGTAATAAAATTGTGAGATTCTTTCAAGCAGAGGTTGAATTTTCTTCAATAAACTAAGTAAAGCATTTATAGTAGCATGGTGATCAGATTATGCAACTAAAAAAAATATACTACCCAAGGGATTGGTCACACTTGAGAAAAATTTTAGTGGTTATGATGAGGTAAGGAAAGATAAGTCATCCTTGTCAACAAAAAAAGATCACTATGCCAATGTAGAGATTACAGTTGGTAAGATTTTAAAGTTGGGTAAGGTTTGCACTTCTTCACAAAAAGAAGCTTCCATTGAGTTATGCACAAGTTTTGATGATATATTCTCATGGAAATATAGTGATTTCAAGGGATTTGATCTAAGTTTTGATCAACACACCATTTATTTGGAGGCTAAAACTAAACCTATAAGAAAAATACAAAGGCCCATCAATCCTAAGCTTGAGATTTTAATGAAATTTGAGCTTCACAAGCTCATAGAATCAACTACATATCTCCAATCAAGCACTCAATTTGGGTGGAAAATCTTATTCTGATACATAATAAGAACATTGAGATTCATTTATGTGTTGATTTCTATGATTTGAATAAGGCTTCACTTAAAGATCACTATCTCTTGCCATCAATGGAACAAATTTTACAACTAGTTATAGGTTCAAAGAGGTTTTATTTATTGTATGGATATAGTGGTTACAATAAAATTTTGGTCAAAGAATAGGACCAATTTAAGATAGCTCTCAAAACCAAGTGGGGGACATTTTCATATAGAAATATGCCATTCATTTTATTTAATGTTGGAGTAACCTTTTAGAGAGCCATAGATATGGCATTCCAAGGCCTTATTAACAAGTTTGTACTTGTTTATTTGGATGATATAATAATGTTTTCAAATAATGTAGGTGATCACATGGTTCATCTCAAGTAAGTTTTTGAAAGGTGTAGGTAATTTTGGGTATCTCTAAATCCCAAAAAGTGTCTTTTCAGTTCATGAAGATAAGTTTCTTAGACATGTTGTTTCAAAGCATAGTTTAAGCATAGATTCTAAAAGGATAGACTCCATTCTTGCACTCTCTTTACCTAAGCACAAAAAGGCTATGTAAAGCTTCTTTGGGAAAATCAGGTATATTTCATATTTTTCCATTTTAGCTAAGCCACTTATAACCATGCTAAAGAAGAATCAGAGCTTTAGCTAGTCAAAATAAGGAGTAAAAGGTTTTAAAGATATTAAGAAAGCCATACCTAGTGCTCCTACACTTATAAGTCTAGATTTCAAAAAAGATTTCATTTGATATACTTATGCTAATATGGACACCATTTCAGGCCTTCTTATGCAAAAAAATCATGAGGATTTGGAGTAGTCAATAGCCTTCTTTAGTTAAGGTTTGGAAGAGTATGAAATAAGGTACTCTTTTGTTGAGAAACATGTACTTTCAATTATTAGGTCTCTTAAATAGTTTAGATATTTGTTGTCTAATAATAAGACACGCCTAATGGTTTCTCATCCAAGCATCAAGGATTTCCTTTTGAACAAAGATATAAATGAGAATAGAGATAGTTGGATAACCAAGGTAATGGAGAATGATGTGGAAATTAAGGTCACAAAGTTGACTAGAAGCAAAGGACTTTGTGAGCATCTAGCTCAAGACTTTCAAGAGACTAGTGAGGTTATTTTAGTGTCAAACGATGAAGAGGTTATAGCTGGTCATACCTCACCTTCCATTTGGTTTCATGACTTGGTAAGCTATCTCCAAGATGGTATTTATCTTTCTCATCTATGTGCTTCAAAAATAAGATATTTTAGATTGTAATCAATTCCATTTTTGCTTACTAATGGTGTGTTATTCAAGAAAGATATCAATGGCATGTTGCTAAGATGTATAAAACCAAGTCAAACTTAGATATTTATTGAAGAATTCCATGATGGACATGGTGGAGGACATTTTTCTATAAGAACTACAGCCCTTAAGATCATGAGAGGTGGGTACTATTGGCCTAATATATTTGGTGATTGTCATACATGGGTTAGAAAGTGCAAACAGTGTGTTATGTTTGTAGGAAAAGTGAAACTCATAGCCTTACCTCTTCAGCCAATTGTGGTGGATCAACAATTTTTCCAATGGGGATAAGACTTTATTGGTCTCATAAATCTTCCTTCAAGTTCAGGGCATTAATGGATTTTTACTACTATAGATTACTTCACATGTTAGACAGAAGCAATAGCATTGAAAAAAGCAAATGAAAACAATGTTTTAGATTTATATGAAGGTTTGATTAATATATTTGGATTTCCTTCAACTATTATTTCTGATAATGCAATGGATTTTGTGGGATCTAGGATCAGTTAATGGGCTGTCTAACATGGAATTTACCTTAGCACTTCATCAAACTATTATCCAGAAGGAAATGGCCTTGTTGAATCTAAGATAAGAACCTATTGAGGATCATAAGAAGGACTATTGAATATAATCAGAGGTCATGTCATCTCAATCTGAAGTCAATTTTATGGGCTGATAAGATCACCTATAAAATATCAATAGTCAACTATCCATACAAGTTGGTATATGGTAAGGAAGCAATGTTACCCATTTCTCTTAAATTTTCCACTTTGGAACTAATGCATCAGCTTGAGTTGTTGGAGAATGAGCCTATGGAAATTAGGTATGATTGTATTATGGATCTAGAAGAGATAAGAAATCAGTCCATGCTAGCCATAGAGATTCATCAAGCATAAGTGAAGAGAGCTTTTGACAAAGGAACTTCTTCATGAAGTTTCAAAGAAATATATTTCATCCTCAAGTGGGATGAGGATAGAGCTAAACTAATAAGGCACACAAAGTTTGATTCCCTTTGGAGTGTCCCATACATAATCTCTAACTACAAATCTCATAATGCCTTCCAACTTGCAAAGATGGATGGTCAGGAGCTTATAATCCCAGTCAATGGGATACATCTGAAATATTGTTATTGAAGAGTAAATCTCCTTGTACATAGTTTATTTTTCTTTCCTCCAAGTGTTTTTCAAGCACAATAGTTTGATTCTATTTTTTTCCAAATAAGTGATTATTTTCATATTTGCTTTGCTTAGTTAGGTTTCCTTGCTTTGTGTGTTTCCCTTCTATTTTGGAGGATGAAGGTTATCTCATGCTAAAAGAGAGTTTGTAGTCATGGATCAGATCTATCTTTTCTTTGTGAATTCAAAACTCATGTATATGGCTAGGTTCTCAAGCATAGCAGGTATGCTTCCCAACCAAGTCACCAAAATGTTGACAATTTTGACCCCACAAGTCAAAATTACCACCCTTATCATTTGAAGCTTTTCATGTCATTGCCAATTTGCTTTGAAAGTATTGATGTTTGATCAAAATAGTTGAAAGGAGGAAATTTCTAAAGAATAATTTAGGCTTTGAAAGAAGAAGGGTTTCTGTCCACTTCTTTAGGAGGATTCTTTGTAGGAAATCCAAAAGTCATTTTAAGGTTCCAAAAGGTGCATTCTAAAAAACCTAGCAGTCAATAGTTACCTTTCAGAAGGGCATTATCAAAAGTTAGAAAGGGTTATTTCTTTATGGATATAACCATTTCCAATAAGCTAAAAGACCATTTCAATTATGCCAAAGGGATTCTACCCTTTGAAATAAAGTTTCAGAAAGGGTCATTCATAAAGTTCCTGAAGGGTCTTTTTTTTGGTGAAGGGATTAAAATAATTGGTCTAAACGGACAATTTGGACAAAGATAATTGACAGAAATCCAAAGTGTCCATTTTCAAAAACCTGAAGGGTATCCACCCTTTGGTAAAGTTCTTAACAAAACCTGAGGGGACACTTTGAAATCTCAAAGGGTTGTTTTGGAAACGAAAGAACTCCTTCAGACTTTTTATCCAAAGGAAATGCAAGAATGAAATAATTTGGACTTTTTGTCTGAGGAAAAATATTGAAGGACCTTTACAATTTTTTTGAAGGGTTACTTTACCTTCAAAAAAAATAATTCAAAAAAATTTGAAGGGTAGAATCCCTTTAGAAGGATCAATTAAAAAAAGTCTAAAGGGTTGTTAGCCCTTCGAAAAAGGACTTTACAAAAAAGTTGAAGGGTATGTGCCCTTCGAAAGAAGGTCATTTCAAAATTCTGAGGGACACTTCTAATTTCTCTGAAGGGCAATTTTTTTTTTTTTGAAGGGTGGAATCCCTTCAGGAAAGTTCACTTCCAAGATTTTCAAGGGATCATTTCTTTTAACAAATGGTTCATTTCAATTTGCCGAAGGATAATAGGATCTTAGTAAAAATTTGAAGGAAAGGCTCAAGAGAGGAAAAAACCATTGAAGGGACCAAGACAAAGTCTGAAGGAATTCCTTCAGACAATTATTCAAAAGAAACCTTCAAAATACTTAGCCATGGGGAATACATGCTAAATAAAATTCATGGGAAATAAGCCTGAAGGGAAACAAAGAGGCCAAAACTCAGAAAGGATTCCTTCAAACTTTTTGTCCAAAGGAAAAGGAAAGGAAACAAATAAACCATAAGAAATTGTTCAAACAAATACAAGTCCAAAGGGAACTTTCAAGTTGTCGAAGGGTATTTTCAAAAAATAGGACCATCGTAGAAATCTGAAGGGCTTGTCAAAAATCCTGAAGGGTAATTTCATAAACCTGAAGGGTCACTTTACAAAATCTAGAGGGTCAATTTCATGGCAAAGTGCCCTAAGCTAAATGCCTAAAGGATTTTTGAAGGATAATTCAAAGACAATGATCCCAAAGGTAGAATTCCTTTGGAATTTTTCTCTGAAGGAAATACAAAAGAAGAAATCCATGGGCAATAAGCTTGAAGACAAAAACTCCATGGAAATAAATAATCAAAGGCTAAAGGGAAGAACCCAAAAAAATTATTTGTAGGATATATGCATAGAAGTGAGGAACTAAAAACAAAATGCAAAAGACTTCAATAGCCAATAAATAGATTAACACATTTTATAGCATGCAAAGTGGCCCAAAATAGGATTAAACACGTCCAAGATGTGTAACCATTTCAAACATGACACCTTTAGTTCTAAAATGAAGACTCATTTACATGAAGGACTCAAGGAGTTTAACATTGGAGATCTTATCAAAAAAACTTGTGCATGCACTCTTGTTTATCTCATTAATCCAAGCCTTTCAAACATTTCCAACAGTTCAAGTGGATTTCTAAATTTAGATGTGGTTTAGCTTTTTCATGTAAGTGGATTTGACTATTCTTAATTTATAGAGTTGACTAGTTATAAAGTGTCACATCTACTCATGTGTTCCATGCAAAAGAGGACTTCTCTTATTCTAACTCAGCTTCAAATTGGCTCAATCTTGAGTTAAGACATCCAAGATTGGCGTAGATTTCATGTATGAGGTAGATTAGTCCAAGCTTTAGCCTATCATCCATTTTTAAATGCTAAAGGGTTTTTCATGCAAGACAAAAGACAAGAAGATATTCTTAGAAGGCTTTGTTATGTTGGAAATATAAATTAGACTTGGGTTAATGTAAGATTTTACCTTCATTTCTATTTTTAGTGCCAACCTCTTGGTTGTTGTATGTTTTCTATACAAGTTGGTATAATTTCTCTTCCTTGTCAAGTCTTGATTCTTATCTAGCAGCATAGTTGATCAATTTATGTAGGTCATGTTTTATGTTTGATGTCTCTTGGCTAAGTTTATAGTGGATATAAGTGGTTGTTTAATGCCTTAAATTAGGCCTATTCTTTCATTTCCCTCAAGCTTGGATCACTATATAAAACCTATTCATGAAATACTTATGCATATTGGTCAATTGGAGTTGAAAGTTTAACCCTTTTCTTATCTAAATCAGTGTTCTTAGGAGCTCAAATTGAGTGGATCAATAAAAAAATATAGGTGTATCACCATCATTAGATATGATTTCCATTCAAGTTTCTCCTTTTTCTCAATAGTTTACAGCGTAGAGAAAATATCCTAATTGATACACCAAAGGGAGTTAGCCCTTAGAATCAAGAGATTCAATCCACTTATTAGGTCACCCATAACCTAGGATTGTTTTTATGTTTTAGTAGACTGTAAAGGCCTAAAACTACATTCATAAGGGTGCAAGTCTGATTGAAAACAAGAATTAGCTTCATCTATTAGTGGTGACTTAAATACCCACTTCCTCAGGCTCAAGGAGATCATGAACTTCAGCTGATGTAAATGGTCTTTACACATGAGTAATAATTGCTTGTATACTATGCAACTGAGGAACTCAATGATTTCATTATGTACTTACAATTCCATGTTTTAACCATGAATTAGTAGGTCAATGCTTTAAATTATGCCTTGAATGGAGTTGTTGTGACATGGTGGGTAACTCATCATAATGATCAGCTTGAGTGGGATGATGCCTACAAGCTCATGATCAGTAGATTCTAATTTCCATAATTCACCTACACCAATTGGTCATTATTTTAAGAAGGCGAGTTCCCCAAAGTAAATATACATAAATGTGTTGAAGTTTGGAATGAGGAACATGTCACACTAAAATATTGGGTTCACTTATTCCACTATACACTAGCTCCACTACTAATAGCCTGGTACATGCACCAAGAATGCAGAAGGGAGACTAAGCATTAGGCATAAGTGTAGAGTGATTTTATATAGACCTTTGTGTTTGAAGATGAAAATCCATTGGTCCATAATACACTACATAACATCAAGTATTTTTTGTTTCATGGGTGCATAGAAGACTTGAGCACCACAATAAAATCTACTGCATAGAAGAATGTAGCCTTTGATCTTAACTCAACAATACAAAGGTATAAGGCTGCTAAGAATTAAAAACAAACCCTGATGTAACCATGTCACTGCATATAAGATGAATCAGAAGACATTGAGGATTCTAATTTATATTTTGATTTAGATCTAAATGATTTATTCAAACTAGAGTGACCTATAAAACCACTCAAAGATACTAGCACAACACTGACTAAAGAACATAATCTATGTAGCAACTAAATTCCCAAACAAGAAGGGCAAAAGAGGATACAAGAATCTATGGATGAATAAAAACATAATATTTATCATCACCCAATCAAGAAGCATGTCACTAAAATTAGAATTGAGAAGGTTCCAAAACTCGTAAGCATAGGTGACTATTGGATGGAAACTAAAATTACAAAATCTCTAAAAATTTTGAGTTACCAAGATGTATTCCCTACCAAATTCTTAGAATTTCAAGGAGTCAACCCATCTCTGGGTTAAATTCATGTTGAACTAAGTGTGGATGACTTATCAAGAAGTGATTATATAAACTCAATTCAAATATGAAGCTGCAAGTAAAGGTAGAATTGTATAAAATATAAGATGCAAGGATAATCTATCTAGTAAAAAAAGATAATTGATTAATCCCATGGTAGTTCAACCCAATAAAATAGGATAAATCTAAGTATTCAGGGACTACCACATCTTGAATGATGCCTACCTAAATGATTCATTTCCAATACCATTCATAGATGAAGTTTTGGAGTCTATCATAGGACACAAAGTATAATCTTTCATAGATGGTTTTAATGGATATCATCAAATCCCAATCATATAAGAAGATCGAGCCAAAATAACTTTTGTAATATATTAGGGTTCTTTTGTGTACAAGGTCATGCCTTTTGGCCTGAAGAATGCACCTATGGTTTTCTCTCACACAGTGGTTACAACATTCAAGTATTTTTTTCATGATTTCCTATAAATTTATCTATATGATTGGGTAGTTTTCTCCTTATTCAAAGAACACTTTTTTAAGTTATGTCTAATGTTAGAATAATGTTGATCTCTATGCATCACTTTGAATCTAAATAAATGTCTATTTTTTACACCATTTAGTGTTTTACTTAGATATGTTGTATGCAGTGAAGGTATTATGGTAGATCAAGTTAAAATCATAGTGATACTAAGTATGACTCCACCGGTTAGTGCCTCTAAAGTATGCTCTTTTCTAGGGTATATAGGTTATTATCCTAAGTTTATAAAAGTGTATGTAGCTATTTTATCTTTACTAGAATCCTTACTACATAAGAATGTAAAGTTTGTATGGACTTTAGAATACCAAGCAGCTTTCATTTAACTAAAAAAGTGTTTGGTTACTACACCCATACTTATATTTCTAGACTAGATCAAGATTTTTCATGTACATGTGGATGTTTTAGGTATCACAATTCTAACTATGCTTGCATACCTAGAGATGGTGTGTTAGACCATCCTATTCATTTTTCTAGCTAAAAACTATCAAATGTAGAGAAAAATTATATAACTATAGAATGGGAAGCATTGGCCATTATGTTTGCACTTTAGAAATTATGGCACTATCTACTTGCAACACTATTTGAAGTATTCACTGACCATCAAGCCCTATGATATCTGGTCAACAAGCTGATGCTTGGAGGATGTATCTCTTGATATTTGATGTTGTTTTAGGAGTTTCAAATCTACATAAATGTCAAGCAGGAAAAGAGAATGTAGAACTAAACCACCTCATCCACATCCCAAATGGGGAAGATCAATAAGAATTACATGAAGACTCTCCTGACACCCATCTTTTTCATGTATTTATGATTCCAAAACTTTGAATGCATTTCTAACTTCCTTGAGTAAGTAATCTTCCCTATGCACTTCCAAGAGTGAGATAAAAAGCATTTTGTGACTAGAGCACTACCATATACCATTATTAATGGACTACTATATCACTCGGGAAAGGATGAAGTCTTATGTAGGGTTGTCCTCAAACACAAATAACCTCAATTCTTGGATTAAGCTCGTCAAGGATTCATAGGAAGACATTTCACAAGAGAGGCTATAGCTATAAAGATTCTACATAGCAGACTATGGTTTCCAATTTTGTTCAAGGATACACACAGAATTGCACAATACTATGATGTATGCTAACACATGGGTAAACCACTCCAAAAGGATGAGATGCCATTATATCCCCTATTAGTAGAGTAGCCTTTTGAATAATGGGGTATTGATTTTGTTAGACCAATTAACCCACCAATAAAACATAGTAAAGCAAGGTACATCATTATTGTGATAGACTATTTTACTAAGTGGGTTCAAGTTGCTACCACACTTAGCTATAGTGTAAAAGATGTAGCAAAGTTCCTATATGAAAATATAATTACTATGTTTGAATACCCTATAAAATTAGCCAATGATAGAGGAACACACTTTATAAATAACACCATCAAGGCTTTGACTAAATAGTTTATGATCTCTAATCATAAAAGCACTACCTATCATCCATAGGCCAATGGCCAACCTGAAGCATCCAATAAAGTACTCATTAAAATGCTAACTAAAATATGTGATGTCAATAAAATAAGGAAATTTTTAGACACCAAAATTTGGTATTTGACACTTGAAAATGTCAATATTGACCTATACTTATCCTTCATGGCTTGTTCATATCCAAACAAATCTTATTCACCATTCCCAAACACATTCATGTTATTTTTGAACCTGATCCATTCTAAGTTACTATGAGTCACCTACAAAAACCTCTCACCCTATGGTAAATAAATAAAATATCCTACCCATATATTTATATATCACCACATTTTCATTCTTGTCTTTTAGATAGTAATGTTAGACTCATACAATAATTCTAATACTAATTTATTGAGGCTAATGTTACTATCCTTCACCTATAAATGAACATTTTTAAAAATAAAATCATTAAAAATAGGTTAGCCCATCCCCCTAACACATTAGTGGTATGGGAAATTACCCAATTTAGTGCATATAAATACAAATCAAGGCCAATATTATTCACCATCTATCATTCTCAAGTACCTACTAAATATACTACTACACATTGAGAAAAAATACTTTATTCTTACAAAATTGTAAATCAATCACTAGGATTAATCCATTAGGGTAAATTTACATGTAAAATGGGTCTCTTATGAATTCCTAAAAAAAAATTTAAATATGTAATCAAAAAAAGTGACCCTTGAGTGCTAAGAGTGACATTTGAGACCACCTATCCCTACCTTAGACCTATACCTATCCTAGAGCCTATTTTCAAATTTATCTAACCTTCATGTAGGCCACAAGCATCCCTAATCATCCCTAAAGTGATCCTAACCGATCATTATTACATCTTATCCCTTCATTCCTAGGGTTCTACCACTTTAACACTAGAACCATAATAGGGACAATAGTACCACATGGCACTAATGTCTCAATATTGGCATTCTTGTTGTTTCCCTCCTTTTTCCATAAAAAGATCTCTTTTCAAATCTTAGACCTCCTAAGGTTAGCTTAGACCACTTTTAGCACCCACAAAAGCACCAAAATAGTATATATATACATTAGTTTTATCCCTCTAACCACTAGATAGAAATTAGATGCAAATTACATATACAAACTCAGAACAAGTTGTTCACAATTAAGGTTATCAATACTTATTCTACACTACTTCTGCATACTACCATCTACAACATTTTTAAGCTCATATTACTTATATTTTTAGTATCAAACACATTTAAAGCACTCAAGTCAAATATCATACTAGATTCACTTGCACTTGTACCAACACTTAGGTGGGGAGAACTATATCAGTCTTGAACCCTCTTTGGAGTATTAGTATGTAGGTAACTCTCATCAAGTACGGTGTTGAGGATGTCTAGCCTACCCCACTGAAAAACACATTTTTCATATTGTATCAACTAGATACCCTAGAAAGATAAAGGATTAGTGTTTACTCATAAATTTAGTCAAAATAGGTAAGTTATATTGTTTTAGAGCTTCTGCACATAAGAACAGACCGTACAAATCCAAACACGAGTGCACCCAAAAGTTCAAGATAGTCCTATATAGAGGACACTACACCAAAATAGGGATATTATTACCACATGGTGCTAATTTAAAATTAGGGTGATACTATCCAAGAGGGGTTTTAACACATAGATCATGTTTGAGACATCAATCAAGTCTCTGTCTTAGTTTTTGACCTCTATATCATATGTCTCAATTGTTTTCCAGCTAAGTTCTTATTTACATTATTTATTTTTATTTTTAGAAAGGTCACATTAGTAAATTCTATAAAAAATTAGTGGATATATTTACTACATATTTCTATCCTAATTTACTATACTCAACTCTTTCACAAGCATATCATTTACATTCATTAAGTCTTAAAAGGTTAAAAACATTTGGTGAACCCAACTTACTTCAAATATTTCACAAATCCCTAACCATAGATAACCCTAGGGTTTTTGTTTTCAACCTTTTAAGACCTATACTCAAACTTTAGATCCATATATATTCTCATTTTTATTCATATAATAATGATAATCATGACTGAATAAGTTTATAACTTTTTGTTGTAAAGTTTAATACTTTCATTTAAATGTTTGTTTCCTCTAATTTGGAATGAACTCAAAAAATACATAAACACATGTATAGATGATGCTTTATATAAATTTTAATGTATGTCATATTTCATTATATCTCTATCACATTATTTTTCTCTTATGTGGAATTCAATTAAGAAACAAACACTTACATACATAGAGGATCTATTACATAAGCGAAAAACTATGTTTCAATTTTCAATGTCATATCTTATACAGAGGAAAGAATCTCCTTCTAATCCTTATCTCTATGAGGGTGATATCTTCTTTCCCTCTAACCAGGTCTATGTTATCACCCCTCCACAATATGAATAAGTCTATACTATTGTTACTAATGCTCATATTCAGCCTATCTACACCTCTCCCCTATAGGATGTGTGCCTACATGTTCAATCAGAAGTAACTAAGGTTTGCACTTGTGAGACTTTAAGGGATCACATTATCAGTATGAACAAGCTAATATCAAAATTATAGAATTAAAATTAGTTATTGAGTGAAAATGTCACATTATTGGCAAATCACATTACATGTACATAGTCCTCAAAATATGTTGGTGTAAACCATGTATATGCATCTACACCTAATAAAGTTGTGCCTAGCACTCTTTCATATCCAAATCATAAATTACAACTTAATGTATCTATTATGAGTGATTCAAAAATATTATAAGGATCCAATAAGATTTCAAGTGATATATTAAGATAAATTATTAAATCTAAGTTTATCAACCTACCTCATCTACACCCAGTGAAGATATCTAGATATTATTATGCATATCATAGAATTCATGGGCACCACATCGATTCATGTTTACCATTGAAAAGGAAAATATAATAGATAATGGATAAATATGACTTAAACAATGACACATCATCTAAATAACATACAATGGCACATCTAAAATTTAAAAAGGGTCAAAATTAGAAACAATACAAAAGTGGTTATCAAAGCATAACTTAGAACAACGAAAGGTTTACAAAGCATAATCAAAGGAATAAATAGTATAGGTAAAGCCATTAAGAGAAGCAAATATAACTCTTCAAAAAGAGGCTCAACTTTCAAAGTAGTATGGGTTTGGTCAAAAGTATCTACAATAGTTTGATTATCACAGTCAAGGTTTGGGCAAGCAGGCCCAAGGCATCACTACTTCTATTCTAGTAATTGATAATGTTGCTCAACAAAGTTTGGGATTTATTAAACATACTAAGGCAAATCATTCATAGATGCATTTTATCAATGTAACAAGTCTAGATACATATAAAATGTTACATAAAGAGAAATAACTTAAGTTGTAAACACAAAATCATGCTAAGCCAACAAGCATTCTCAAAAAAGACTTTTTATTAAAAGAGCCTCCAAAGCACCATATTCTTATAATAAACATAGTTTAAAAGGTAAAAATCACAGTCAATATTCCAAATCACAATTCTAAAAGGTCAACTCCACAATATGAGATAATTCCATCTAGCATTCCAGGTTATTATGATTATTATGATTTTGATGATGAATAATACCAAGATTCATACTACAACACCATTAAACTATAACGTAGCAATCACACTGCACAAGAGATTACCATTCCTATTTTTGACGTAGGACACATTTATTTATAGTAAGTCTCCTATGAGACTCATCGATTAGTATTATTCCTCCCTTCTTATACATACTTTCCTTATTTCTCTTTCTCCTTATATATAGTTTCACTTTCATGTTACTTGTACATAGCTTATATCTATAAAATACAAAAAACAATACAATATTTCAAAAACACAAAAACATTTAAGTATTTACTCAAAAAATACATAAAATTATAAATTGTATGCATTGTCATGTTTACAAATATTATATTTTTTAGACACTACATATGATATATATCTTAGTATAGTTAGTTTTATCATACATACATGCTTCACTTGTTCTTGTCGAGTGCTTACAAATTTCCTGTAGGACTCAATTCCACTATACCGATCCAAATTTACTATTATCTACCCACTAGGGGCATATACATAGATACATGGGTTCTTAATTTGACACATTCACATATTTCTATTCATCTTATACATAGTTTCAATTACTAGGTTACATATTTCTAAACTCTACATCATAGATTTAACTTTGTTATATCTTGATATTGATCATGTTATACTTATATTTTTTGCCACCTACTACTACATTAGACTTAGTATATGTACATCTTGGCTCTTACATAGCTTTTTACTATAGGTTCATGCATACTTTCATTTCTAGTTTACTTAATTTAGAATTGATTGTATCTCTATGCTTATTCTATTTGAGGGCATTTGAATTTGCCATTTCTCTTTGGATTTACGCTACTTCTTTTCAAAATATGTATGGTTTGGACATGTGCTCATGTCCTTGTATGTGCCTTATTGATTATGTATGTATAAATTTGAACATGCCCTTCTATGTGGATTTAAGCCAAATTTCTTATTGCTTGCATATGTAGACATTTGAGCATGTCCTTGTATATCTTGTTTTCTCATATTTAGTTGCATGTGCCCATGTCCCTTGTATTATGGCCCTTTGGCCTACTTTGTGTGCCTCATGTGTGTTTTATATATGCTTTCTTGTGTGCATCATGGCCATGACACTTGTTCATTACTTGTTACACAATCTAGTTTTAGATGCCATGAGGGACCTCATGCATCTCCCCTTCCTACTTGAGTGCCATGATAGACATCATGCCCCATCCCCGTAGGTAGATACTCAATTACTAATTTTTTTGTTACATACATTATCTTGATAACCTTGTGAATGATATACATAACACACATCACACATTACAAACTTATGATTATATTATCTTACATTTTGATGTTATGTATGCCACATTATATTGGATTATTACATAGATATCATATATGCTCTATCTAACACATATTTTGTAGATATTTTTATTTTAAGAATAGTTATTGCATAGGTTCAATAACTCCCCTAAAAAGAGGGGCATTCACAAGGGTTTTTCATATAGATCAAGCTCCCATAATGCATTCATAGTGCATTTTCTAGCACACAGGATCAAATTACTTAAATTAGACTCAGGTAAACATAGTGGGAAATAGTGACATAGAGATTAATATAGCTACATAGAAATTAGAGTAGATAGACATTAGCACCCAAATTAGGACATTAATACCACATGTTGATACTATCTAAGACATGGTGCTACTATATGTAGCCTTAGTCTCAAAAAATTCTAGATTAAACATAAAATTATACCAGGTATAGTCTAGGTTTGCATAACTTCAATTTCTGTTTTACCAACTTAACTCAGATTCATACTAGTTTAGCTCAAATTCATAATAGTTTAGCTCAAATTTATACCAATTTACTCATATTGGGGGCATCATGCATGACATGGCCATTCCTATTTATAGTTCATATACTCAGAATAGAATCTTAAAACTTAGTCTAAAATCTATATGCTTAGATATTAAATTTGGGGGCATGTGCATAGCACATTATCTCCATATGCTCACTTACACATTGGTTGATCAGATGGAATGATGAGTGTTATGTCATTATCTATGATATATACATCAAAAATCATATTCCATGTTACACACTAGTTTCATGCCTTACTCCATCTATAGTGTTTGGCATTCTCAAGTGGCTTGGAGCTACATAATATAATTGAGTGGCTACAGAGACAACATTTTGAGTTAAATGTTTCTAGTTGCATCACATAGTTTTAGTTTTAGATGCATCTACTTCACCTAGGTAGGAAATGATGGATTCATAGTCTACTGGGGTTCTTGAGCCACCTACATGATAGGTTTGGACACACCAGTAGTCTAATCCAAGTTATTCGTAGGTTATGATCCACAAAAAAAGGGTGAGCAATGATGGAATCAAAACTAGATTGAGTTCTCGAGCCACACACATATGAGGATTGAGTAAGCCATTCACTTAATCCAAGCTTATTAAATGATTGATCACTATATACATACACACACATAAGTTATCACCAAGTTTATGTATTGGTTCACGTACCTAGTGAGGTGTATTTATTTATTTCCTCTCTCTTATCCCTTTACTTAGTTTTATCTCTTTACTTTATTTTATCTCTTTACTCAATTTTATCTCTTAGTTTTGTCTTTACTTTTGATACCTCTTAAGTAAGGACTCATTTATGAAAATTTCATTTGTATGACATGCAATGGAGCATGTTTCACATATTTGAATCCATATTTATGGGCTTCACCTCTTACATAAGTCTAGGTATGCTTCTTTTTCCTTTATCCTAATCATTTCAATTTTGATACATTTATAGAATAAATGTGGGGGGGGGGGAATATAATCACCTAAAAGTGACACTTGAGTGTTAAGAGTGCTACTTGAGACCACTTATCCCTATATTATCCCTAAACCCTATCTTAGATCATATTTTCACACTTATTTATCCTTAGTGTGGGCTATAAGCATCCCTAATCATCCCTAAAATAGTCCAAAACCCTCATTCTTACATCATGGCCCTTTGTGCCTAGGGTTCTACCACTTGGACACTATTTTCCATAATAGGGATAGTAGCTCCACATGGCACTAATGTCCCAATATTGGTGTTATTATATTTTCCCTCTTTTTTCTAGAAATGGATATCTTTTCAAATCTTAGACCTACTAGGGTCAAGCCTATACCACTTTTAGCACCTACACAAGCATCAAAAAAATATATACATGACTTT
>JARHVA010006470.1:682500-905562 GCA_037957365.1 Torreya grandis | reverse complement strand
TTATCATATTTGTATACATGTTTTACATTATTTAATTTTTATTTATAATATAGGGTAAGCATAACTCTTTGTTTGAGATTAGTTATTTGCATGCTTCATCCCTCATATTAAAAGGGGAAAAATAGTATGCTTATCTTAGATATTTAGGACATGAAAACATAAAGTTCATACTTTGGGTCATATTATGTGATTAATATGGGAAGTAGAGATTAAGAAAAATGTGAGGCATACGTGGGACATCCTATATGATTGTGAGGAACATTTGGAATATTATATGACATTTTAAGATAAAATAAATTAGTTAAATTGAAAATATTTATCATATTTATTAGTTGGAGAAAATTTAGGGAAATTATATGATAGATAAATTATAAAATTATGTATATATTTGAGGTAAAAATGGATAATATTTTGGGCATGAAAGTTTTTCATGAAAATAATGTTTTATTTATATATTGTGTATTAATGGGGAATGATGGTATTGTGTAAGCTCTTTGGTTATTTAATCTATTTGCATTGGTTTATCCTAAGTTCTCTTTTTATATATGAACCTATTTCAATGTTCTATTTTGATATACAAATCTATGTTGGTTTTCTTATTTTGTATATGACCTTGGTTTTGAGGTTGTAAACAATAATTATGCTAATGTTCATAGTAGTATAGTTTGAGGTTTCTATGATGCTCAACTTCTATCACTTATATTTATATAATGGTGGTTGAGGATTTTATAATCCCAAACTCATTATTTTAGTGGTTGTATATCATTGGCACATAATCACCCCATGACATTCTACAAATGTGTTCAAAAAGTGGCATCTTGTTCTAAGTACCCTCAAGTTTTTTCACTCTTTGAATTTTCAATTTCAAATAATTTAATGGTATATATTATTTCATATTCTATATCATGAATATAAATTTATATATGTTTATTTCCTTATATGTTTCAAATGTATTAAATGGGACATTTGGGTCATACATGTCAACACCAAGTATAGTTAATTACATGTACACAATTTATTCTTTTATCTTTTTAATCTATTATTTTCAATACCATATTAAAGGGGACATTTATAGACACAAAATTTTTATTGGACTCTTTGGAAACATCAATTTTAGCACATTAACATACTTAGACTTTACATGAATCTTTTGTCTACCTATGTGTTGTCTTGGCTAACCCAATTCACTAGATACACATATGAATCTTTAATCTTTTTAATCTCTTGTCTACCCATATGTTGTGTTGTCAAATTCTAGAGTGGATGCTTTTGGAGC
Source organism: Torreya grandis (assembly GCA_037957365.1). Classification (NCBI taxonomy): domain Eukaryota; kingdom Viridiplantae; phylum Streptophyta; class Pinopsida; order Cupressales; family Taxaceae; genus Torreya; species Torreya grandis. The sequence goes on along the minus strand of JARHVA010006470.1, from coordinate 904,286 downwards.
CATGAACATTAGTGTCATCCCTATATAGTTATGTTAATATTACTATTAGAACATGACATAAGTGTCCTATACATAATACCTAATATAAAAGGATGTGACTGCCTTGATGCTTCTATATTTTTCTTCTCCTTCACTCTATTTCATTCAAATATAGGTAATGGATTGTCACTCCTAATGAATTAAAAAAACCCTAGTTCTTCATCTTCATAGTGACCCTAGGGAAAAATGGGTCAGTGGGCACATGGTGTCAAGATGATCCCAAATACCCATTTTTTAATGAGTGTTTCCTACATAGCCAATACTCTAAATATATCTTCAAAATAATGTAGTTATCCTTTGTGTGTTGGATTATGTATGAATCATGCAATATGTGCACATCAACTAAACTAATGACCTATCTTATAACTTGGCCAATTGGGATCCTAGGAAAATCCTTCAGTACTTAAGACCCATGTATGTGATATCCCTATGACTGATATGGAAATAGGATAAAATAAGGAAGCTTTACTTTATCTAGTGCTTGATTGAATATTTTGGTAAATTACATTAGGTCTTTTAGAGTGTCTGCTAGGTAAAGAATGAATGAGGGTTGATATTGTATTTATATCAATATATTTGAATAAATAAATCACATTAAAACACTTAGGTAAATCATTATGATACATTTCATTTGAAAATTAGATAACTTTATGGAATTGCATACTTATTATTAGGTCAGAATACTAGCATTGATGTAGGTGTTTATTTTGTATGCTAGTATACAGGGAGTAGGAAAGTAGGTATAGACTCAAAACTTGTAGAAGTGGAAGATAAGTGTGTTTTAATTATTCTAGAAAATAAAAAGGTTTGGTTCATCAACATAAAAGTGGTCAGACTAAGAGATAGGCCAAGGGGCACAAGATAGAGTAGATGCAAGACTTTAAAAAGTAGGAAAGGTTTAAAACTGAGAGGAACAACCAATGTTTGAGTTTTCCAAGTGTAAAAAATTGAGGTGATATGAAATCCATAAAATAGTGTCTAAATTTTCCTCCCATTTAATATAGTAATGAAATTCCTAGTTTAAAGGAAAGGAATGTGTACCTGGGTGTGTATAACACACCTTGTCTTTGCTTGAGTCCAACTTGTGTGATTTATTAGTGACCAACCTACAAATAATATCATGTTACAATACATAATCAATACATATGATCTATAATTAAAATTATTTTAAAAGATTAAAATTTAAAGATCAAATTTTATGAGTACACCTATGTATCAATATAATTGCATTGCCTATTGGCCAGTTAATTTGAAAGATGTATCATTGTAAGGTTATGAAAATGAGATTAGGAAAAATATGTATATATATAAAAAGTACATATATCTAAGGATAGCAAGATATATATTGGAAGGAACATTACCCCATCCTTGGATAGAAGGTGAGTTCTAACCTGATGGTTGAGATTAACTCAACCATGCAACCTAATCATACTTATAACCTGATGAACATGAGTGAACAAAGTCATCTCATACTATCAAATTGGTAAGGATGGATGATACAATAAATTTCAACATGAAAATTTGGAAAGTTTGAGTAATTTAATCACCTCAACCATACCAAAAACAAACCAACTAATGCAGTAGATTGACTCAATACAATCTATAAAAGTACATCCTCGGTATCAGTGAGTAAAAGAACATCCTGATGGGTGATGATAGTACCTAAGATTATTTTGAAATTTGAAACTAATTTGGATTTTTCAAAATTAGGTTCACATTTCATAGCACATGCACCTTAGATATGTCTCATGTTGAAACTATGTATAATAATGGTACCAATGTATATAATTTTGCCATAATTGTGAATAAGAATTATATAATTATGTGCTTTGGCCAATTCAAAAAATGTGTAAGTGTGGAAAACATTCATATAAAGCATGCCCCCACTATATATAGGGAAATATAAAAACTAAAATAAGTGCCAATGTGGGGGACATGTTTCCAAAACATGCCCCCACTAAATTTGGGTGTGTCGAATACTGAATAAGTGTGGAGAACATGCTTCTAAAACATGCACCCATTGAATCTAAAATATCTGAATGGATGGAAGCCATGCCTATATGACATACCCCCAATGAATCTAAAAACTAATATAAGTACCACATATTGAATATGTTTAGAGAAAATGCTTCCAAAACATGCCCCCACTAAATATAAAATTATGCCAAATGTGAATAAAATAATCTATGACATTCCCCCATTTTGAGGTGAGGGAATAATAATAAGTGGTAATTACCTCATCTCAAAAGGATAAGACAAATGTATAATATGTGAATATAACATTGTATCATATAGAAGGTCATGTCTAGGTAGAAATAGCATTGAATTGCATAGAACAATGTGATCACATGAAGGCCTAAGATAAATGATGAGGATCATGTAATTGTCTATATAGTAATATTATAAGCTAAATAAGCAAATAAATAACACACATAAGAACACTCAAAAGTGAGTCAAAAGGTAAGGTCCAAGGAGACTACAAATACGGGGCATGTTTAAATGTTGCATAATCAAAGGGACATGATTTATTCAAATGTACACTAGAGTAAGGATGACATATTAAAATGTCCATACCAAAAAATGACATATTAAAATGTAAAAGAAAGCATACATAGGAATGGGGGCCATAAAAAAGTGAGATTATTAAAATGCCTAAAAAACCAAGATAATATCAAGGTAAGACACTCAATGAAGTGTATTAAGGAAAGAATAATCAACCAACATAAACATATGATAGTAGCCCATGGATCTAATGTGTTAGTAAAAAGTGTCAAGTGCATAGTATATCAAGTACCCTTTGTAAGATGTGATCATGGATAAAGGCATTTTTAAGTATGTATATGAGCTCAAAACATGATAATGTAGAGTGACCATTTAATGATATAACCTATGAGTATCGTGATCATAAAGGTGGATGTCCCCAATGTCCATATGAAATGAGTAGAGGAAAGGTAAAACATATAAAATATGAATAGATAATATATTTGTGTATGGATGTATCACACTAAATTATAAGCATGAAACACATGTATACATAGGAGTAAATGATATGCCATCCATTAACATGGAATTAACACATAGATTCCAAAGATCTAATAAAACATGTTTTATGTTAAAAGTGTTTTTCTATTTTTGAATGTTTTTGATTTTTTTGGAATATGAAAAGGAAAGGTTATTGCATGATCCCATCCAAAGGGTGATCATAGATAGCTCCCCACTATGAACCTAGTGTAATAATCTAGTGACACTGCCAAGGAACATGCATAGGTGAAATATTTGTCACTCTAGTGTTTATAATGCTCTGCATATGTAAAATATGACTCTATGGTCTTAGAGAAATATTAAGAGTAATAATATTAGGCATTCATGGAACCCATAATTGAGTGATTTGTGGTTTCTTTGGAGTAGTAGTAATAGGAACATGTGTAGGTGATATAGATATATGACCATGATGTGTAGTTGATGAGGATTCTATAGAATCCATTGCATGTCTTTAAAGTAATGGTCTCTCAAGTACTAACCACCTAGTAAATGGGATTTCTTGTTTCTTACCCTTTTACAATGGATTAACCTTAGTAGATTTGATCGTTAACTACCTGGGTATAAGTTTTTCTTGTTCAAGAGGATGTTTATATGGTATTTCAAAAATTGTAATTACTTGATTGTCATGAATGTATTTAACACACCCGTGAATTTTATAAGGTACTAATCAAAGTGTATGGATTTAAGATATTCCCAATAACATATCAAATATGCTTGTGTAAGGTATAACTATAAAGGTAGTAATAATATCTATGGGACTGACTAGTAAAGCTAGGTCAATCTTGCCAAGCAACTTCTAGGATGTCTCATCGAATACTCTAATTGATCTAGTAGAAGGGTGAAAATCATGATGAGTATAACCCAGATCTATAAGTAATGTCATGTGCAAACATTTTCACTTGAACCATTATCAATCATAACACTACATACATGTTGTTTATCAAGATATTATTGAATGAATAAAGATCAGAGTCATCATCCTTTATCTCTCTACCATCAAAAGAAATTGAAGGTATCTAAAACATATGAGGTATATATATTTCAAGTAAATTTTTCTTTGTTTCTTTTGAATAAATTTTTAACACTTAAAAGAAGGGTGAGGTTAGTAGAACCTAGATTTGGTTAGGCTTCCTTATCCAGACGGTTTTAGATACTCCTCTTTGGCTTGGGAGGAATGACTATAGATAAGAAAACACTAAAGAAGTGGTTGATTAGTTAGATAATAGGGCGGAATACCTAGCAAAAAAGGTCCAAGAATCATGAGCTTTCTTGGAGGTTGTCAATACACACTTTTAGATAATCAAGTTCTAAAGATAAAATATAAATTGTTTACATAAATAATAAAAGATATTGAAATAAAATAAAAGTGATTAAAATAGATGAATTTGATTATTTATAGCAATAAAATATTGAATATTAATGCCAAATAGATTGGGTATAGTTCAAAAAATAGAGTGATGTTCTATGCTCAGACAAAAAGTTAAAAAGTGAGATTTGGTTGGGGATTAAGAGGTGGAAATAGGTTGTTATTTAAAATGTCACATAGTGACCATCAATGGTTGGGAGAACTATTAGTGGTTGGGTGAACCATCAATAGTTAGGTAACAATCGATGGTTATGGATAGACAATAGATGATTAGGGTGACCATTGGTGGTTATTGTGGGTTTTGGTCTGGTTTAAGAAGTTAGTTGATGAGGCTATAAAATGGATTATAGACAGTGGGATGGAAGATAAAATAGAGAAAGTAATTACTAAATCTGATAAAATATAGATACTTAGCTTACTGGCCTAAGTAATATGGAGATAGTTGGCTGAAGAACGTATTGGTGGATTTTAGAGAAATTCTAGTAGAGTAATGCTGTCTTGACTATGGCTGATGAATTATAACACTTTGGATCTCTGACTTGGTTACTAGAAGAATACTTGCAAAAGAAGTTCTAATACAAGAAGCTATGATAATTGCTAATGATCTTTGATACTTGATTACTCTTGAATCCATATCCATTTCACCTCCTCCTCTCTTTTTATAGAAGGAAAGAAGAGATGGAAGAATAGGTTCGATAAGAAGTTTAAAAGGGTTTCTAAATTTAGATTTGGATTCATTAATTCACATGTAGATCAAATAAGATAAATGTAAAAAATCAAGCTATAGTTAGTTGGTGTTAACCCTTAAGATGGTTAAAAGGATGACCATCAATGGTTAAGGTTTGAGCATCAGTGGTTGATAGGTTAAAGGGTAGAATGGTCAAAGTCATTTAATTTAAATTAGGTTTGTGATCAAATGGTTATGGGATAGTATCTAGGGGTCTTGAGGTGGCCTAGGGGTTAGTTCAACATCTAGAACCATTATGTGTAGTTTCCTAGTGTCTACATTTTACTTCTTTTTGTTATGTAGTTTGTATCAATAAGATGTAAAACAAAAATGGATTGTGGGTTGAAGGTTAGGTTGCCCTTAGCATGGGAGGAGGTGTTTCCCCTCAAACTAGGATTTGATGAGGTAAAATAGAGTGAAGTGTAGGTTTGATGAGTGGGTAAGTTGGTGACAAAGTTGGTTATAGGTTGGGCACTAAATCACAAAAATGTGCACAAAGTGTGATATCCAAGATCACACATTGATTAGGTTACCATGGTTGGTAAAAATAAGGTTAGCACTAGAAGGATAAGTGACAATTGGACCACATGACTGCATGTAGGCATGATAGTTGGGTTACACTTGTAAATGAAAGTTTTCTAGGCAAGGTCAATATTTTCATAGGTATTAAGGTAGGAAGGGCTCCTGGGAAGACACAATTGGTTGGTTATGCATAAAAGGTAGCACAAGTCCAAATTTTTTCAAGATGATAATTTAGTTGGTGTATTCAAAAGGGCCAAAGTAAGGTCATCACAAAATATGCAAAATTTGGGCCAAAATGACCATGATGAGGTTACATGGTTGGTGGGCAAGGTGATGGAGAATGTAATATCTATTGGTAAGTAGTTGGATTCGGTTTGTGCTAATTTTTTTTGAAAATTTGTGGGTAGGAGAGAAAAACCCTAAATTAGTCAACCATTAATGGTCAAGCTCAACCATTGGCAATCACCTTGATTGTCAGTGGTCATATGTCAGCCCTAAAAGGTCAAAGATAAAAGAGTTGTCATGGGTTTTAATATCTCATTGTGAACTTTGACCCTTGATGATTGCACTCTTTAGTGTTTTGAGAAAAAAAGTGGTGATAATTTATTAGTGATTGATTGAGTATGTCAGATTGAGTGGATTGATTTGAGGTTGATCAAGTGATCAAGGATGTAGAGGGGATGAAGGAGAGTGTGATGTCAAGTGGTAGTTCTAAGAGTACCTCCATGATGGTGGTCAAGGAATGAGGTAAGGTTTGTTCTTAAATTTGGTAGTTTAGATTCAATTTTACAAATGAATGTTTATTGAATTCATTTGTTGTTTAGTTAGCTATGGATATTTGAGGTAGGGTTTGATGTTGTGTTTTAAGTGTTTGGCATGAAATGGTGGGTGAGTAGAAGGTTGTGTTGTTATGGGTAATGGTAAAAGGGGAGTAAGAGTAGGTATAGGTAGAATTTTTTAGCTATTTATGTTCGGAATAAGTGATTAATTATGCAATAAAATATAACACAAAATTCATTCCTTAGAATCATAGCAACAAAGACATATGAAAGAAAATTTAGATATAAGTAAATACACACATAACACTAATATAATGTGGTTCACTCAATGTGGTCTATATCCACCAAGAATATTTCAATAATATTATAAAAAAGAGTAAAAAATAATTCTCAACAAGAACCTCTTATAGAGATAACTTTTTCCAACCCGAATTCACACCATAATTCTTGAGATGCTAAGCTACACCTCAAACCTGATCACACTGACTGAAGAGAGAATTACATATCTCAAAATGAGATTAAAAATGTAATGAATGATGTGTTACCCCTCACCCCTATTTATAATTTTCAAAATCCCTTGAAAAATGTGCCATAACCATAGAGATAACTATATCCCCACAAAATAAAGCAAAAAATAAGGGAGGTTTCAACCACATAATCCCCTGATTCTCTCAACACCTTTAAATCATACCCACTTACCAAAAATGTGCCAAAAATAGGGAAAGTGGTTAAAATTAGTCCCACCATTTTAAAAGTTAAATATTTCATGTTAAAAATGTCTTGGTAACTTTATTTTTACCTTAGGATTGAAATAGACTCCATATTCAGCAATCTCCCACTTGGAGTTCATTTCCCCTTGAAAAAGTTTTAACACTCCTCCATGATCTTCATGAAGACCAACCAAAGTTGAAAATAAACTCAAATTTTCTAATGTGAATACCTTGGTCATCATATCTATAGGATTTTGGCTCGTATGTATCTTCTCTAGCTTCACCATGTTTTCCTCCAATGTTGCCCTGATGAAATGATACTGCAATTGTATGTTCTTCATCCTCAAGTGGAAAGTGGAGTTATTCGCTAAATGCATAACACTTTTAATATCACTATGCAATCCCCTAAATTTATGATTATGACCTAACTCATTAAGTAAATGTTGTAACTAAATAATCTGCTTGTTAGCCTCTATAGCAACAACATACTCAGCCTCTGTGGTTGATAAAGCCACAATCTTCTATATCAATGAAATCCAACTAACCATTATATCCCTGATAGTAAATACATAACCTATCATAGTCTTCCTAATATCAACATCCCCACCCATATTCAAATCCAAATAACCACATAAAGTGGTGTCTAATCAGGAAGAGCACAATGTTATACCCATGGTTCCTCTCAAATATCAAAGAATCCACTTCACTACTTGCTAGTGCTCATAACCTAGATTACTCATGTACCTACTTACTATTCCCACTACATGGGCAATATCTAGCCTAGTACAAACCATAGCATAAATTAGGCTACCAATTATTAATGAGTAAGGTACCTTGGACATCTTTAGCTTTTTTTCTTTTATTTTGGGACATTGCCCCTTTGATAATTTGAAATGGCCTACCAAAGGAGTCCCAATTGACTTAACATCCTACATACTAAACCTCTAAAAAAATTTATTCAAATAATCTTCCAAGGATAAGGTCATATTCCTCTTCTTCCTATCTTGAGTTATCCTCATACCAAGGATTTGCTTCATTGCACCTAAGTCTTTCATAAAAAAATCACCAAGCTGTTTCTTAAGTACTTGAATTTATTACACATTCTTTCCTATAACCAACATGTCATCTAGATAAAATCATAAGATAATATAATTACCATCCTCAAATCTCTTGACATACATGAAATGGTTAGAATGACACTTGGAGTAACCCTGTTCCAACATAAAACTATGAAACTTCTTATACCATTGTCATGGAGCTTGTTTCAGGACATACAAGATCTTCTTTAGTCTACACACCAATTTTTCCTTTCCTTCAACCTCATAATCCTCTAGCTAATCCATATATAATTCCTCCTTCAAATCACCATGAAGGAATGCAATCTTCACATCTTACTATTCTACATGTAAATCCTCTACTGCAACTATATCAAACATAGTTCTAATATAATTCATCTAAATAATAGGAGAAAAAATATCATCTAAATCAATACCTTTCTTCTGTGCAAACCCCTTGACCACAAACTGAGCCTTGTAGCTTTTCCTTCCTCCATCCTCTTCTTTGATTTTGTATACCCACTTATTTTACAATGCTCTCTTACCCTTGGTAGCTTCACCAAATCCCATATATGGTTCTCCATGAGAGAGCTATGTTCCTTTTCCATGGTTTACTCCCACTTCTCCTTAGAATTTGCCTACGTTACTTCCTCAAAACATTTTAGTTCTCCACTATTAGTAAGTAACAAATAAATCAAATATGGGAAAAAATGTTCAATATTTTTTCTTACCCTAGAAGACCTTACTATAGGATTTTGGGGTTCCTTAGTAGGATGTTCCTGAACTATCTCTTTGGAAACCTTACCATTCATAATATCATATAAAACTATGTACTCTTTTTGTTCCTATTTCTACAAATGTTCTTTATACATGAATTTCTCTTTAAAAACAACATCCCTAAACTAGAATATTTTCTTGTCTTTGAGACTCCAAACATGGAAACCAAAGTCATCCTCACCATAACCAATAAAGGTGCATCTCTTAGAATTATATTCTAACTTGGTCTTATCTTTCTTGGGAACATGCAATAATGCCTCACATCTATAAACACTAAGAAAAGAATAATCAACTTTCTTACTAGACCAATCTTCCTTAGGTATGCCTCCATCCAAAGGCATTGAAGGTCCTCTGTTAATCAGATATATCACTATGCTAACTACTTCTACCCAAAACATTAGGGTCAACCTTGTATGTATCCTCATGCTCCTAGCACACTCCATGATTATTCTATTCATCCTCTCTGACACTCCATTCTCTTGTGGTGTCCCTAGAACCATCCTTTGCCTATGAATTCCATTCTATGAATAATAATCATCAAACACTTTGCTACAATACTCACTTCCATTATCTGATCTGATACATTTCAACTTGAGAACTATTTCATTCTCAACCAAGGCTTTCCATCTCTTTAATGTTTCAAATACATCAAATTTCTTCTTAATGCAATAAACCCAAACTTTCTTAGTTACATCATCAATAAATGTAACATAATAATTTGAACCACCAATAAAAGATACCTGAGTTAGCCCCCATACATATGAGTGAACCAACTCTAACTTATTTTCCTTCTTCATAGGTCCAACCCTTAGGAACTTAACTCGATTCTATTTTCCATACACACAATCATCACAAAAGTCCAAAATCAACCTATTTCAATTTGGGCAACTTGTCTTTCAAGATTTCCATGCCCTTCTGGCTCATATGACCGAGCCTATAGTACCAATAAGTTGCATCTCCATATGCATCAAATAAATTATAGTGATCAACATTACTATTCAAATACAAATTTCTAACTTTATTACCTCTCGTAACTATAAGAGCACCCTTGCTAAGTTTCCAAGAGTCTATTGTAAACAATGCTGAACAACCCTCAATATCCAACTACCCTACTGATATTAAATTCTACCTTAACTATGGAACATGTATGACATCCTTAAGTAGCCATGTGTTCCCATTCTACATATTCACCTAAACACAACCTTTACTTATTATAATACATGGTTCATCATCACCAAGATAAACATGTCCAAAATCTCCTTGAGCATAATCAGTAAAATGATGCCTATGTGGGGTGGAATGAAAAGCAACCCCTAAATCTAATACCCAAGATTTAGAAACATTAGCCAAAGAAAGAATTAAAGCATCCTAACTAATAATACCTCTTATCATATTTACCTCCTTGGTCTCCTCATGTTTGGTCTTCTTGTCTAGAAGTTCCCAACATTCCTTCTTTGTGTGTCCACTTTTCCCATAGTGCCAAAACACCATCTTGGCTTTAGGTTTAGATATTCCCCAACCCTTTGAATTTCCATGGTTTCCTTTGCCTCTATCCTTTTATATACCTCTATTATCCACTATAAAATCATTGCTTGAAGATGATTCCTCGATGCTCTTCCTTTGCATTTCCTCACTAAGAATCACACCTATAACATCCTCAAACTTTAAACTTCCCTTAGTAGGGATAACATTACTCATAGCCATAACCAAGCCATCCCAACTATTAGGCAATGAACATAAAATCAATAAATCCTTAACTTCATCTTCAAATTTAATACCAATAGAAGTTAGCATACTCACAACCATATTATAATCATTCACATGATCAACTACATAACCATTTTTAGACATTTTCATATTAAATTAACCTTTTCATAAAAAATATTTTATTAGAGGCATAGGGTTTTTCATATAAATCCCCTAATTTATTCATCAGACCAAATGTGGTCATCTCCTCTAAATATTGAAGACAACCTAAGATGTAAGGCACAACTGTATGGCTCCCAATGCTTTCTTATTAAGAAAATTCCAATTTACTTGATTCATACCTGAAGGTTTGCCTATTTTCCCCATAAAAGGGAGATGAATATCATTTTGAAACAAGTAATCCTCCATTTGCATCTTCCACAATATAAAACTTTTCCCATTGAATTTTTCAACTCTAGATCTGGCATTATCTACCATAGCTCCCACTCAAGCTAATATCTTTCCCTACGATTCACCACTTTAACAAAACCACTAAAACTAGCTCTGATACCAGTTGGTAGGAATAAGTGATTAATTATGAAATAAAATAAAACACATATTTCATTCCTTAGAATCATAGTAGCAGAGACATATGAAAGAAAATTCATATCTAAGCAAATACACACACAACATCGATATAATGTGGTTTAACCAATGTGGGCTACATCAACCAAGAAGATCTTAATAATATTATAAACAAGATTACAAAATAAATCTCAAAAAGAACCTCTTATAAAGATAAATTTATCCAACTTGAATTCACACCAAAATTATTGAGATGCTAAGCCACACCACAAACCTGATCACACCAATCAAAGAGAGAATTACAGAGCTACAAATGAGATGTAAAATGTAATGAATAATGTGTTACCCCTCACCCATATTTATAATTTTAAAAATCTCTTGAAAAATGTGCCATAACCATAGAGATAACTATATCCTCCTAAAATAATGGAGGTTTCAACCACATAATCCCCTGATTTTCTTAACACCTTTAAATCATACCCACTTCCTAAAAATGTGCCACAAATGGGGGAAATAGTTAAAATATCCCACCATTATAAAAGGTAAATATTTCATGTTAAAAATGTCTTGGTAACTTTATTTTTACCTTAGGGTTGAAATATACTCCATATTCAATAGTTTATGGTGTTTGGTAAGTAGTTTTAAGGGGTAGGGTTTGGTTTGATCACTAACAGTCACTACACAGTAACCGTTGGTAGTTTTTAATGGCCATCGGTGATCATTATTGACCATTGGTGGTTGATATGTAACCATTGATAGGTAATTTTGTGGTGACTATCTTTGGTCAGCTATAGGAATTATTGATCATTGGCAGTTGATGGATGTGTGGAAATTTTGGTGAATGGTTAATAGTTAATGGTTGATAGGCAATAGTTAATGGGTAATATTTGAGGTTAAGGGATTAGGGTAAGGTTTATGTATAGGTCAATAAGGTTGAATGATGTGGTAAGTAATGGTATGAAGGTTTAATGATGCTATTTAGTAGGTGTGATTAAGTAAGGAATAGATGAATTAGGTGAATAGGTATAGGGTAGATTAGTATTAAGGGTTAAGTGTACAATTTTGAAGATAAGCCGTAGGTATAGGTCATATTAAGAATATTTTATAAGTTGGAAAGATTAGAATAGGAGGTTGGTGTAAGTGTTATAATTAATAGGCAATATATGTTAATGAACTAAGGTTTTTGCTATAGAACCCTACAAATAAGGGAGAGGATATAGATGAGAGATTAGGTGCCTTAAATACCAGATGAGATTTAGTGAGTGCTGACTGACACTGATTGGGAGCATATGGAGGATGTGATTATTGGTGGTATGAGGTATTAATAACATGTAACTTAAGATGAAGTGATGTTAGTTTCACTCATCAAGATATGGGATCCTACCACTAAAACCTTTATGCTTCCTATATATGAGTTGATAATCTTACTTGCAGACATCCACCAGATCATGCAACTACCCATACAGGGTGAGACAATCTACCACATTGAGAGTGAAGAGAGAGATGGGTAAATGGAGATCTTATATGGAGATTACCATGAGTATGTGATGTGTCACTCAAGGGGTTTCCAATACACAACGCTATACTAGAGGGATAGGGATGTGAGGTGGCTATTCATTATGATGATGATAGAGGTCACCTATTATGATTTACCAGATTTGAGTAGCGAAAGGTTTCCATACTTATTGCTGGGGGTGATGGTTGAGATGTTTTTGGGTTTCATATTGTTTGCATGGGATTTTGTGTTATTAGTTTAGATTTATAGAGAGCTTTGGGGATTCCATTCTCATAAGACATATGGGATCAATGTCGACTTCATTTTACATTATTGGGCTTATGAGCACATTTAGGTGCTACAACATATGGGGATAACATGGCATGGGTTTAATAAGATAGATTTTAGGGTTGGATACATGAGGTGGAGAGGTGATTATTTCCTCTTAGGACCTAGAAGAGGGGCACATGACATAGACTGGTACAAGGATTGAATGGATGCTTTAGTTGTGGGAGACATGATTTAGAGACCATATGTTAGGTTTCCAAGATGAAGACATTATAAAAGACATAATATATCTCTTCAAAGATATATATGGATCTATAATAGGTGAGATCAAGATATAGAGCTCATTTTATTTGATAGGGTATAAAGGTAGTTCAACCTCGTGTAGGATATACACAAAATGTTCCCGAGGTATAAGAGGGAGGATATAGAGTTTCCAATACCTATTCCACAAGTAGTTCATGAGTTCATTGATTGTGAGGAGTTTCCTATGAGGATATATATAGATGATGTAGGTGTTATAGATGACTATTCTACATGGTACTAGGAACACTATGCTATTATTGATTTTAGAGGTGATGATGGTGGTTGATAAGACATGGATGTCGATGTAAGGGGAGATGGTTAGTAACCTTAGATACAGGGGGTTACCCCAGATATGTAGGCAGTGATCATTTAGAGGGACTAGGAATGAGTGGCTCTAATCATAGCTCAGGCATCTTTGTAGCAACATATGCATCTTTGGTAGTAGTACAAGGTTAGGTGGCCACTCTTATAGGAGAGAGAGATCAAGCTAGGGCTTAGATAACCGTGGTGATGTAGCAGAGATATTCTCTATAGAAAGTAGGAGTACCAATAGTTATGGGAACTTTAGGGATTATAGACACCTAAAAGTGGCCACCAATAACCTCTAACTAGTCTTTTGACCAATTTATATCAAAGCATCATAATTTGGCCTAAAACACTAAAACACATTAAATGATGTGAACCTATCATATATAAGTACCAATTTTGGCCAAAGTATCATGAAATGAGGAGGTAACTAACTTTGATTAGATCATTTTGAGTCAAAATGATATTTTCATGCTTGGGTGCTCTTAATTGCTCTTTTCTACCAAATTTATTGCATGAGACATGTGCCTTTGTTATTTTGTGTTGATAAATCTTAAATGGGATAATGGATCTAATGCATCTAACATTGCCTTATAATCTAAAGTAGTCAATTTTTGAGCCAATAATATGACATTTTGACTAATTTGATTAATTTATGCACCAATGACCAAGATTTTTACCAAAATTGATAAATCATGTTTAAGAATAATTAATTTGGATCAAGAGCTTAAGTTAATTTTTCAAAAAACTTATTGAATATTTCTTTTTGGAAATTGATTATGAGTTACCACATCATCAAGTGACACCATTTTTTGGGAAGGCATCCCTAATAAATGCATAAAATATTTGATCAAGCCCTCCCATGCCTCGTTAAGACCGTCCATACCTATTTAATTCCTCTCTATCCCAAATATTTATGAGGATATTTATTGAATTTAGCCTCCAAAATTAAATGGATCCTTAGCCACACATCTTCATCTTGAGGTAGACGGTTCAGGTTCATTTTGATCATTTTTTAAAATCTATAAAGAAGAGGCCTTTCTTATTGAATTTTAAGCTCTCACAATGTAAATTTATAATTATAAAAATCTCTCTCAAGCCAAAGTTGTCATGCCTAAATGACCTCAAAAGCTTAGATAGTGTAAAGTTATCATGCACAAATCATTCCAAATCCTTATGCAATTAGTGTTATAATACCCAATTATTGAGCCAAGCCTAAGACATCACAAAGCCATTAGTGCTAAGGAGAGGAAAATCCAAACAAATCCTTTGATGAGGACTCATTGAGCACAATCCAAGTAAGCCATTCAATAAGCTATTTAGAGCATATAAGGAAGGTGAAGGATCCTTTGTCTTTTGCATTTTAGTTATTTTTTTTGCATTTAGTATTGTATTATGCTCCCCCATTGAGATAGGATTAAGGTGTTTACATTAGTGTATTTTGTTTGAATTTTTATTTATTCACTAACACCATAATAATCTCTCCTTATTGCATTCTTATGTTTACCAATGGCACACCCAGTGTGATATCAATATAATGGCTATGTTGGTTGGTGGTAATGGAATGGGAGTTGGTAGCATAATCCTTGTAGAAGATACTAGGAGAAATTATATTAATGCTTAATTAATCATCTTCAAAAATCATAGAAGGATCACAAATGTATTCAAACTAATCTACAAGCATGTGTAACAAATGCTATAATAACCACAAATATATTCTGATTTTGAATATGATTCCAACTCAAGGGACTCTAAATCCAATGTTGAGACTGATATTGATTCTAATTTTGATGCTAAATATAATGTCCATTCAAGTATAGAACCTGACTCTAACTTTGATTCTTCATTTGATGGGTATTATATTATAATGATGTTTTGTTAAAAGTTTGGTTTTGGACAAGTAATGGCCTATGATGGTATAACGGGCTCCACAAAGATTGGCTTGTCAAAGTGAGACTTCACAACAATAAGAAAAAAGACATGAAACAGCTCCTCAAAGACTAGCTTATTAGAGGGAGCATCTTAAAAAATAGGCATATGGTCAAGGTAATGATTTTCCCAAAGGTAGTTATAATCATTAAGAAGTGACTCAACAAAGACTGGCTCATCAGTGTGACACTCCTCGATAATAGGAATAGGATTGGAAGGTGATTCATCATAGGTTGACTTATCAAAAATAGTTTTTTCAAAAAAAAAACATCTCAGATTAGTTGGTTTTCTTGGCCTTCATTTCCAATGAGTTAGAAAATACCAGTTTTAAACACAACTTGGTCTTTGAATGATTGGCTTGGTTGAGGGATTGATTAGATTGGTAATGGATGAGGAATGGCCTATTATTAGATAATTGTAGGGTGTTGTAGAACCTATTTATTTACATAAACCAAAGGATGAGGTCCTAGAGGGATAAGTTTGGGGCATTATGGAGCATGTTTAATCACACAAGGCAAAGGATGAGGTCCTAGTATGGGAATTGTGTGACATTGTGGTCTTAAAATATAAATGGTATGACATAGTGGACCCTGATTACTTACATAATCCAAAGCATCCAAGTCCTCCTCATAAACCATATCATCCCAATTGGTAACTTGATTTGGATTTTGTGGATTTTGACTATGTTCCCCATATGGAGTATTTTAGGGATAATAATAAAAATCCTTAGAAAATCTATCTCTATAGGGGGTTCTAGTCAGATCTTGTGTGGCCATTCTATCATAAGTTGGATTGTATGTGACTCCACCATAAGTGTAGCTATACATATCCACACAAATGATTAAATCTCTAAAAAGGCTTAGAGTTCTACAAACTTTGAAAAATAATGTATAAAGGATAAAAGGTTCAAACTTGGTCTAACTTGGTCGAAGGTAGAGCTATATCTCCAAAATGGTTTGTGCTAAAACTTGGCAAAAAATAGTTTAACTTCAAATTTCTGACATCAAATGTCATACACACAAAAGGTCAAGAAATGAATAAAAAATGGTATGTCAAAGTCTAGGTCAAACTATTCTAAACAAGGTATAAACTAGAAAAGGGAAAAGATTTGCTAGGTATTTTATCCATACCCAGAGTCAAAATCTAGGATCAAATAGGTTGTGCTAGGACTTTTGGCTAAATGGTGTCAAAATATGGGCTTGAAACAAAGGATTGATGTGATTTTATTTAATTTAGAAAGTTTGGAAATAACTTTGACATAGACTTGACACACAAAATTAAGCATAAACATGATAAGTTGGCATTATTTATAAGGCAAAAGGCTTTTAGAAAAAGGCTATGTTCTCCCAAATAAAGGCACAAACAATGACAAGGATATGCATTGAATAAATAAATAATAAATAGTCTTCAAGTTTAGGTAATCAATTATTCAAAGTTAAGCAAATCAAAAGAGAAAGATCTATGTATCATCTCCATGAATTGAGGCCTAAACAAAAATCAATCAATGTTTGAATCCAAACTTGACAAGGTTAATTGAAAAATCAATGTTGAAGACTTTTTATTATTTGTTTATTCAATGCCTTTCCTCATCATTGTTTTCTCCTTTATTTGGGAGAACATAACCTTTCTCTAAAAGGCTTTTGCCTTATGACTAATGCTAACTGATCATGTTTATGTTTGATTTCATGTGTCAGGTTTATGTCAAAGTTATTTCTAAACTTTTTTAGATTAAATCAAATCACATCAATCCTTTGTTTCAAGTTTAGCTTTTGATGCCATTTGGTCAAAAGTCCTAGCAGAACCTGTTTGATCCTATATTTGGACTCCATATTTGGACAAAAGACCTAGCAACTCTTTTCTTTTTCCTAGTTTAGACCTTGTTTAGAACACTTTGGCCTAGACTTTGACATATCAATTTTTAATCATTTCTTGACCTTTTGTGTGTATAACATTTGACATTAGATATTTGATGTTAAACTATTTTATGCCAATTTTTAGCACGACCCATTTTGGAGATGCAACTTTCTTTTTAGACCATGTTGGAGATACAACTCCACATTTGACCAAGTTAGACCAAGTTTGAACCTTTTATCTTTTAGAAATTACTTTTTAGAGTTTGTAGAAGTCTACATCTTTGTTTTTAGAGCTTTTATCATTTATGTGGATATGTATAGCTACACTTATCTTGTTTTTATTTGGTTTTGATATGTCATATCAAAACTAGGTCATTTTGATTTGCCAATCCTTTTGCCATTGTCATATATCATAGTCATTCACCTTCTTACTTAGGGGAAAACCTCTTATCATTTTATCCAATCTATCAAAACCCATCATTATCCTAAGCAAGACCATGCTATCTTACCATATCATTCCTATCTAGACCAAAACCTATTTTAGTCATCTTATCCATTCCTATTTTGATCTTGGTTACTTTGGTTCTTCCCACACTTTTGTGAGGTGATTCTAATCAAGTTTTAATAATCAATCAAATATGTGTTTATAATGATAGTCTATGAAATTAGTGTGATAGTTGATCTAGAAAGATATCTTTCATTTTTCATCCTATATCAAGTTTGTTTATATGAGCCAAATTATAACCACCTATGGGCAAATCATTGTCTCTCCAGTCTTGATGCTAATTATAACTACCTATGGGAAAATTAGTATCATTGATATGATCCATTATATCCTATTTATAACCACCTATGGGAAAACTAGGGGTAACATTTATTTATCATGCATTACTACATCACCTTGTTATTGCTATTTTCATTTGCCTAAACATTTGCTAGATCTGAGAACTTATTGGGACCTAGTCAAGTTTATCCCCACCTTTTGTGTGGATATAATTATTATGACTTGAGGTCATTTTGGGACTATTTAGGTCATGCTCAATTCATGTTGAGGTCACCTAAGTCCCCCTTTTCATGTACTCTCATCATTTTATGAGCAATCTAAGATAAACACTCTCATCATTTTATGAGTAGGTATCTTGTCATTATATAAAGAGTTAAGACACCTCAAAATTTCCAAAAACATTCAAATATTTCAAAATCCAAAAATAATTGTCTTGTCTAAGCCTAATTAGCTGTCCTAGATCTACCTTACTAGGTCAAAGTCATTGTTAGGATGTTTTCTTTTGATTTTATTTTTAGGATTTTTATTTATTTGTTTATTTCAAATTGTTTGTCTATTTATTGCATTCTATTTAGTTCTTTGTTTATTTGTTTTCTTGATTTCTTGTTTGTTTGCTTTTAGTAGTATTTCCTTGATTCAGTCTATTTACATTCATTAGGTGATTCTTTGCACATTTATACTTGAATCCATCCATATTCATATATCAACATTGTCATCATGGTTTTTTTATCATTGTGCATTATTTTTGAGTGTTTATTGGATTAGGAGTCAATCTTTTTCATATTTAAACCAAGTCCTCTTAGTGTTCTATCATGATGCCTACCATCACATGCTAAAATAAAAATCAGCTTCAAGAAGGTCTACAATCTATGGAGCTGCATAAGTTTCTCCTTGACACCTTGGCAAATATTCCCATTTCGATCAAATCAACCCATTGACCATTTTTTTTGTATCATTTCTAATTAAGATGAGCATCTCCTCATTAACATATACAATTGAATCTTTTCTATTGATCAATCTCATTCTTCTATCCATATCTTTCATCACTTTGCTGCTCATATGCTTGATTGTTTATGGTTTATTTAGTCATTAGATGATCACATCTATGTGTGTGCTTACTCATATTTAATCTATATTCTAGGTTATATCCTTGAGTTAGGCTTACTAATCTGCCCTAACTAGGGCACAACCATATCAAACATCATCTTTAGCTAATCCAAGTCATCTTAATGATTATAATCACCTATGGGCAAATTATTATTTTGACTTTTGTTCTTGATTATAACTATCTTTGGGAAAAATAGTACCTTTTTAAATCAATGCATGAAATAATTTATCATTTGAATTACTCTCAACCATAGGTTAATCCCACCTTTATTATTTCTTCTTTTTGAGGGACCATTTATCTACATATGTGATGACCACTCCTTTGAGGGAGCATCCTCATAGGCTTTTAAAAAACCATTTAGAGATTTTTATTCAATAATCAACTTATTTTTAGCTTATAAGCCTTTACTCATTATTTGAGAAGACGTTACTATGCCTATAGCTTGAAACACCTTCCCAAATAGGGGCAAACTGTAGACACCTAAAAATGGCCACCAATAACTTCCAGCCAAGATTTTGACCAATGTCTATCAAAGCATCACAATTTGGCCTAAAATAATAAAACACATTAAATGATGTGAACCTATCATATATAAGTACTAATTTTGGCCAGAGTATCATGAAATTAGGTAGAATAATTTATGAGGTAGCTAACTTTGATCAGATCATTCTAAGTCAAAATGACATTTTTGTACCTAGGTGCTCTAGATTACTCTTTTATACCAAATTTATTGCATGAGACACATGCCTTTAATATTTTGTGTTGACAACATCCTAAATGGGATACCAGATCCAACACATCTAACATCACCTTCCAATTCTAATCTAGTCAAATTTTGAGCCAATAATATGACATTTTGACCAATTTAAATAATTTATGCACCAATGACCAAGATTTGTACCAAAATTGATAAATCATGTTTGATAATAATTAATTTGGATCAAAATATTAAGTTAATTTTCCATTAAGCTTGTTGAATATTTATTTTTGAAAATTGATTATGAGTTTCTACATCATCAAGTGACATCATTTCTTGGGAAGGCATCCCTAGGCCATAAATGTATAAAATATCTAATCATGCCCTCCCATGCCTCATTAAGACCTTATATGCCTCTTTAATTCCTCTCTATCCCAAATATTTATGAGGGAATTTATTGAATTTGGCTTCCAAAATGAATGAATCCTTAGTCACACATCTTCATCTTGAGATGGATGGTTCAAGGTCTTTCTGATCTTTTTTACAAATATATAAATATGAGGCCTTACCTACTAAATTTTAAGCTTTCTTAGTGTAAATTTTTAATGCTAAAAATCTCTCTCAATCCAAAGTCATCATTTCAAAATGACCTCAAAAGCTTGGATAGTATAAAGTTATCATGCACAAATCATTCCAAAACCTTATGAAATTAGTGTTATAATGTCCAATTTTTGAGCCAATCCTAAGCCATCAAAAAGCCATTGGTGCCAAGTAGAGAAATATCCAAACAAATCCTTTTGAGTAATCATTGAGCACAAGCTGATCAAGCCACTTCAATAAGCTATTTTGTGCATCCAAAGAAGGTGAAGGATCCTTTGTCTTTTACATTCTAGTTGTGTTTTTTGCATTTAGTATTGTTATTATGCTCCCCCATTGAGATATGATTAAGGTGTTAGCATTAGTGTATTTTTTTTGGATTTTTATTTCATTTACTAACACCATACTAATCTCCCCTTATTATAATCCTATGTTCACAAGGACTATCTCGATGTAGAGACATGTAGTGATAGTGGAGGAGCTATGGTATTATGAGGCTTCGGTCTTCGAGAATTATCCAAATGAGTGATAATGGGGTGACTATAGGGATAGGATTTAGGAGGTGCTAGTATAATGATACTAGGTTAGTGGGCCACATCTAAGAGAGGATAGGCAGGTACAAGAGGGTAGGCTCTATTAGGTAGTGGTACCCCAAGATCATAGATATGTTATGAGACATTGTACTTTTGATGTTCCATATGATTTTTATACTAGCTTGTGAGCTGATATGGTGACAAGTATACATATTTTGAGAGATATGTACCTATGTGTATATGTAATCATCATGTTGATTATGAGCTCAAAATATATAGATATGTTCATTGTATATGGTTTGTGGTTCATTGTTATGATGTTAATGTTTCTTATTTATGATTTGATATGATGGTTGATGTAGACTCATATAGTTAGGAATGTAATGATATGGATCTTTGATTTATGTACATGATGATGTTTATATTTGATGGATATTATTTATGATATGATGATGCTGATGCATTATTGGACATGGCTATGCCATTTTGTGATCATTGTTATGGTTATGGTTTATAGATCATAGTTATATGGATGTGATAAATGATAGGATGATGATGATGTTATGTTGATGTTTATGTGATGATGATTTTTATTATTGGATGTTATGATGATAGTGATTATTATGTTAATGCTAAAATTTAATGACTATATGTTTCCTCATCTAGGATTTAGACATGTGGTGGATATATGTGAATGACTCATTTTATTTTGATATATGATTAAATTATGGTAGATAGGATAGATGGTTTCATTAATATGATTTATCACTATATGATGTTTTTTATAGGATATTTTTAATTCATTAAAATATTATTATGGTTAAAAACATTTAAATGAATAAGGTAAAAACAAATGATTAAATCCATTTATTTTGATGAAGATTTTGTAATCTTAAAAACACATAGAGTAAGTTGGATAATGAAACTAAAAGTGAGAAAAAGAAAGAAAAGAAAATCAAAAGATGAACATCTTAATGGATATATCAACTAGTATGAGAGAATAAGAAGAAGTAGGATGTTTATTCTTTGGCAAGGACTAACAAACCAAAGTTGGATTAGCTTAGGGAACATAAACCCTTTGAATTATTCATATTAGCATTCATTTTTTGTTAAAAATGTGTCTTGATCACATAATGTCAAGTAAGCTCAAAATACCTTAATTATAGTGTATAAAGGGGATATAGATGAAGATGGAACCTTCTCGTGAGACTAACATGCCTCTTCTAGAGGTTACCATAGAGTCAGTATAAACAAGTCCATGTCATATAAGATGTAGACTGATCGATGTGGGAAGTATACTTATGAAAACTGATTATAGCTTCTAAAATTAAGTTTGCATTATCTAATTTTTGATAATGGGCCTTTTTATATTTTATTATTTCTTGGAGGGATGGGGGAATCTGATCGATGCAAGAATCTTCTAAGAGATTACTACTCTTTGACCAATGATTTACTTAGCCATCCTTCAAGGGAGTGGTCTAAGTTTGTGATATTTATTTAAGGTGTTTGATAACTATCTTTTAAGGGAGTATTCTACCTTATATTTAGAAAAATTGATATGATTTTGGAAACTATCCTTCAAGGGAGCATGCTACAAATGTTAGAGAGTGACCCATATGATTTATTTTGATTTTGGATGTCATGGACTTTATGGGATCAAAGGTTCACATTTTATGAAGGAAAAACTAAATCACAAGAAGGTTGATGAGGTGTAAAAGAGGTTTAAGTGACAAGAACCATGGGAATCCATCTATAAAAGGGGCAAAAATTTCCATGAGAAACATGCGATGGGTAGAGTTGTGGTACCCATGTTCAATATTAGGTAAAGATTGTAATGGATAACCACATGATCTGATTGTAATAAGTTATCCTTAAAATAAGGATATGATTATGGGTAAAGATAAATGATGAGCTTAAGTTAGACAAAAAGGTGAGTTTGATCCTATTTAATAAAAGAAAGGATGCAGATGCGAAGTATTATGGGGCTTAGGTTCTAGGTTCCCTTTAAAAGAGGATAATCAATAAACTCTTGATCCATACTTGTGCATTATGATATAAGGTCCAAGCCAATTGAAAGAAACTTTGACCCACTTGATTTTCTCCATATTGGTGACATGTTGATTTTCCTTGAGTATGAGGTCTCTGATATTAAATTCTTGCACTTTAAGGTGTTTTTTATATGCATGATTGATGCATTATTGATAGAAACAAAGATGAGTGAGAATTGTTAAATGACGCTCATCAAGTAGCTCAAGCTGGGCTAAACATTCTTAATGATAATTGCTCTTGAAAATAAGATCTTGTAGGGATATACAAAGAGAGGGAATATGGACTTTGAGAGATAAGTGGCCTCAACTCCAAAAACTAGAGAGAGAGGGGTAGTACCCATAGGGGTCTAAATTCTAGTACAATAAGACCATAAGGCAAACGGGGTATATAAATGCCAATCCTAACCAAATGTATTAACCATTTTAGTTAGCATGTTATTGAGAGTTTTGATAGAGGATTCTACCTATCCATTAGCTTGTGGATGATAGGGCGATGAGAAACTTAACTTGATAATGAATATGTCATAAGTACCTTGCATTTATTTGTTTTTGAAATATTTTCCATTATCAATGATAATTTTATGAGGAACACCAAAATGGTAGATGATGTGATGGTTGACAAAATTGATAATATTTTTTACTTTTGTTGAGACAAAAGGAATAGCCTCTACCCATTTGGTAAAATATTTAGTTGTAGTGATGATATAATGATGTAGCTATGAATAATGGGGGTTAATTTCACCAATAAGATCTAGACCCCATTGTGATAAGGGCCAAAAATATTTGGATACTCAAAGACTATGGCTAGGTGTGTGATGTTAATTAGTATGTTGTTGACATTTGACACACATTTTCACATAATTACAACAATATTGGTTAAGGGTGGGCCAATAATAACCAAGGAAAAGGATGCATTTAACAATGGTTAGGCCACTAAAGTGTCCCCCATATATCCCATCATGCATTTCCCTGATATCATGAGAGGCTTCATGACTACATAGGTAATGGAAGATGAGACCTTAAAAGCTAAATTTATAAAGAATTCCCCCTAGTATGGTATAATGTGATGTGATATGGATAAATGTTCTTTGAGTATTCCTAGAAAGATAAAAATAAATTATGGTAAGGTTGAGATAGTTGAAGGTCTACTGATACTAAAGGTTGGGTTGGGTATCCTCCACATTGAAGATGGTAGGAGTTTGATTTGACATAAGAGGGTTGGGTAAGTCAATGGATAATGATAGTTTAGAGTCAGAAGGTGATAATGGGATATATGAAGTGAGGTAATCCATTATATTAAAAAACTTGTTTATAGATTATGGAGTGGTTTAGATATGGTAGTGTTCAAATGATGTTAAGAGTACATTAACTAGATGTTTATACTATTACAAAACATCATTATTGTATTGATAAGGGCCATTGATTTGATTGAACATGAGTTGTGAGTCACGTAAAATGTTGATTATTTTGACTCCTAAGGCTAATGCAGTTTAGAGACCTATCACTAGGGATTTATACTCAACCATATTATTGGTACATTCAAAATCTAGTTTGAAGGATAAAATAAGCGGTTCACTATAAAGGGGGATAAGGATGATGCCAACTCCTCCACCATGTTGGCACTTTTATCCATTGAAGAACATGGTCACTTGATAGGTGAGTCTGTTTGATAGAGGGTTGCGATGAACTCATTTAGAATCTTAAGAGGAGTTCAGTTATCTACTAATGGTGCTTTGGCCAATTGTATAGTAATGACTTTCCCTTTAATTGAATTATGCTAAAGGAACTCAAGGTCAAAATCAGATAAAATCATGATCCACTTGGCCATACATTAGTTTTTGTATAGATTGGATTGTATATACTTGAGTGGGTTAGTATTGGTTATGACATAGGTCTTATGATTGAGAAGGTAGTGGAAAAGTTTGGTGGTCATGAAGACCAAGGCTAGGAAAAGTTTCATAGTATGGGTGTATCAAGTCTCGTACTCTACAAGCATATGACTAATGTAGTAGATGGATTGCTCTTTATGCTATTCATCCTAATGAACTAGTGTTGCCCCTAAAGAGTGGTCAATGGTGGAGATATAAAGGTAAAAAGGTTGATCTTACTTGGGAGGAATGAGGATAGGTAGAAATAGAAGGTACTCTTTAAGTGAATCAAAGGCCTTTTGATAGTCATTATTCCATTTAAAAGATACATCCTTTTTGATAAGGTGGTGGAAAGGCTGGCATTGATCTGAGAGCTAGGAGATGAATTAATAAATGGATTGGAGCTTCCCTTGCAAGCTATGAATTTGTTTGAGGTGGTTAGGAGGAGACATGTCAAGTATTGCTTTGATTTTGGTAGCATGGAATTTGATTCCCCAAAGGGAGATGATAAATCCAAAGAGTTTTCTTAACAATACCTCAAAGATACACTTCTTGGGATTAAGGTAGACATGGTAATGGATGAGTCACTCAAAGATAATCTTAAGAATATCCAAATTATCTTTATGATATTTAAATTTCCTAAGAAGGTCATCAACATATTCTTCTATAATTTTTTGAATAAGGTCATGAAAGATGTAGGTCATGGCATGTGGGTAGGTTGCACCAACATTATTTAGTCTAAAGGGCATGACCTATAGTAGAAGGTTACCCATAGGTGATAAAGGTGGTTTTGTGTTGATATTCAAGGGTAATTAGGATCTAATTGTAACTCAATAATCTATCCATAAGAGATAACATATTATGGTTAGTTGTAAGATCAACAAGTTAGTCAATGCTTGGCAAAGGAAAGTCATCCTTTGGGTAAGCAAGGTTAAGGTCATGGAAGTCCACATAAATGCAAAGTACCCTATGGATTTGGTAATAGGTATGACATTAAATACCCATTGTGGATAGTCAATGGGTTGAATGAAATTGAAGGATAAGAGACATTGAATCTCTTCTTTGATGAGAAGGGCTACACGAGGGTACATTTGTCAAAGATTTTACCTAATGGGATTAGAATCATGGTTGGTGAATATGTTATGGGTAGTAATGGAGGGGTTGATTCTTATCATGTCACTATAAGACCAAGAAAATGCTATGCTGTGGTCTTACAAGAAGGAGGGGAAGTCCTGAAGCTCCTTAAAATTTAGTGATTGGATAATTTTAACAATGTGAAAGTTATCTAAAGTGCCCAAGTTGATATCCATGGTGGATTAATTCAACATGGTTGATGTCTCAATGGGGAAATATTGGTGGATAGAGGAATCTTCTATACCAAGATAGGTGAGAATACAATCTTCATCCTAACATTGAATGGTATTAATGGTAGAAGAGCCATCCATTACCATCTCAAGGTGATTTAGAGGAATGGTTAGGTTTTCCCCATCTTTTTGATAAGTTAGGGGTCTAAGGATGATAATGTTGATGAAAGAAAAGTTAGGGCAGATGATTTTAGAATTCTCAGCTATCGATGGTGGAGTGGATGATGAGGATGGGATTTCCTTGTCAATGATGGTAATGGGAGGTGGGTTGGTTTGCTATTTAGGTAGCATGAAATTGAGGTCATAATTTTTATGTGGTTTTTAGGTTTTTATTGAAAACAAATCATGCACATTATGTTCATAATGATGTAGACCAAATCCCTTCCAAGGATACCTATAAAGGTATGTCTAGGAAAACTTTGGTTTATCTATATAGGAGAAAATAGAGGTAAATGGTTGAGGTGAAAAAGAGGTGGTGGAAGTATCAAGGGGTTTATCAAGTCCCCCATAGATGAAACTAGTTTGAAAATTTAAGCACTTGAAAATAATAATGGTTTCAATATTGGGGTCATAACTAGGTTGTTGGTTGATATTCACATACTCTCGAGGAGTAAGAAAAATATTTAGTGTCAAAAGGTGATACTACCCCAATGAAATATGTTAGAAGGTTGATTTTAAAGGGTCCATTGTGGGGATTTGGGTAGAAAGGATGGATGAATTAGTGGATGCTTCACTAGTAGAAGAAGATGGGGCTTTACCTTTTATGGGTGAAGGTTTTTTGGATGGGGGAAGGAGAATGTCATTGGGTCAATACATCATGATCTATGATGTAAAGGGACTTGAGTTAGCATGGATGGTAATAACTTGACCTTCATGTTCAAATTTGATGCATAAGTGCAAGGTGGATGGCACATAGCCCATGAAATGGATCTAAGGGCATCCTAGTAAAACATTTTACTAGAACTTTCCTTCTACTACATATAAAAGCTTAGGAAGCATGCGAGGTCCTAGATGAATGTGAAGGATAATAGTTCTTAGAGTTGTGGCCATGGTATCATTAAATGATCAGAGTACCACTAAGGTTTCTGACATAATGTTCTTAGGTAATTTGATTTGGTTATATGCATGGGAGGAGATAATGTTGATGCTATCTCCCTCATTAATCATAACCCTCTTGATGTGTGTTTGGTTGATGTATGTGGTGATAAAGAGGGGAGGATCTAGATCATCTATATGGATGAAGGGTATTTATAAATCCTTAAAGGTAACAAGGTTGGAAAGTTGAAGAGCTATGACAAAGGCTGTTAGAGGTTGTGGGTCTTTTAGTTGGACCTCTATGGATTGAAAATCCTTTATCATCACTTGGTGGTGATGGGGTGAGGTATTAATCAGTTTATGCACACTCATTTTGAGCAATGTTTGGTGAAGTTATTTTAGAATTATTAGTTGGATTGATTCAAAAGGGTTTTATTAAGTGGACCCAAGATGGACACCTTGGGTTTGGTTGAAGGAAAAGGTGCTTGGCATTGGCTGGTGGTGGAATAGGGATATGTCCATGAAATGGACACCTTTGCTTTTCCCTTATCCTTTAGTTGATCATGTGATCTTGTGACCACATGGATGGTATAGATTTGGGGATGAGTTGGGTTAAAATATTTCTTGGGTTTCAATTCAATCTAAGATGAGATTAGAGGACTAGGTGAGTGCTGGTTGATGATTCTTGGATCAGTGTTGGGCTCATAGGAAACTCATCTAAAAATAATTCATCTTCATTATACAACCATTAGGATAATACTTGGAGAGATTTATAGTTCTCTGTATCATGCCCAGGTGTCATATGATATGAGCATATTAATTTGTCATTATACTAATATGGTTTAGGACTATGTGGGAAAAATGGTCTGATAAGTGGTAAGGTTAAGCAAGATGTTGGTAATAACCTCTGCAAGATGGTTGAGTAAGACTCAAGCAAACGTGGAAAAGGTGAGTAGGTCTTAGGTTTAGTAGTTTAGGTGGAATCCCTTTTAGAAGTGGGTTTTATGGTTAGAGATTTGGGTGAAGGAGAATTATTGGTAGATGGTTTTGGTATGGATTACCTAGAGGTAAAAGGTGCTAGGGTAGATGTTTGAGGAATAAGTAGTTTGGTTATAAAAGGTTTGGGAAAAATAGGTGAGGATGAAAGTAAGAGTGATGGTGCAACCAAAAGTGGTGGTTGGATTTGGGTTTTGTCTAGGATGGTTGGTTTCTTTACTAAGGTAGAAGGATGAGGCCCTAAAATAGAAGGCAAAGTGGAGAGGGGAGGCATAGTTTTGGTTTGTGGAATATTGGGTGGTTTTACCTTCTTTGTTGGCTTGGTTTGGGGTTTATTTGATAGATTTGGTGAAGTTAGTTCCAATTTTAATGAGGGGTGAGTAAGGTCCTGAATAGGGAATATGCCAAGTTTTTTTTAGGCTTGGTTAGAATGGTAGAAGGTGAATTGGTTATTTTAGGTGGAGTTGGTTTGGATGGTTCAGGTATAGTTTGGTTGGTAGAGGTTTCTAATGGCTTGATTGTGATGAAAGTGGGTTTGATAGTGGGAATGGAAGGGTGGGATGATAGTGGTGTGGTTAGATGTTCTTTCTTGGTTTGGTAAGGAAGTGTGAGATGGTTATAAAATGTGGCATGATCCACATTGGTTTGAGATAAGTACTCTAAGTTTTAAACTAGTCTAGATAAGGGTTCATAGATGGGTTTGATCCCTTAAATACTAAGGTCAAAGGTCAAGCACATGGGTGGAGAGAGAGAATTGGTTACCTCATCCTTATTCTAAATCAAAGTCTCTAAGTTTTGGGAAGATGATTCTCTTATGGGAGAGGTAGGTAGATTGATTACTTCCTTAGGGATGCTTTCCAAATAAATAGTGGATTGTTGTATGATGGAGGAGAAGGAGATGATGGTAATGGTTGTCTCTTTTGGTATTCCTTCCAAAGGAGAGGTTGGTATCTCAAATACCTCCATGGATGGAGAAAATAGAGGGGTTGTTTCCTTGGTTTCATTTTTTAGAGGAATTGAGGGTGATTCTACTTCCTCAATAAGTGGAGAAGGGGGAGTGGTTATTTCCTTAGTCTCATTTTCTAAAGGGAAGGAGAGTGACTCCACTACCTCAATAAGTGGATGGGTAGGAAAGGTGGTTTCATCAATGGCTTCCTCAATAACGAGTTGAATAATGATTGCATTAATGGTATGAACTTCATGATTGTGATAATATTCTGCTCTACTAATTTCATTATTTATGGAAGGGGCATGGTTGGGAAATGGCTATCTGAAGATGTCAAGTGATTGATTTAAGGGTGCATTAGGTTTATCAAACACAAGTCCCCCCTTATTGATGATATTTTGGGTATTCTTGAAGGTATTACACCTACTAATGTCATGTCTAATGACATGGTGAAAGGCACACAATTCATTCTCCTTATACCAACTAGGTTCAAGACAAGATGAATCAAATTGTTATATAGGTTTGTTCAGTAGTAGTTGTATGATATTCTCTTTCAACAACTTCTACTATAATAAAGCATATGACTCCCCTAGTGGAGTAAATTACTTTTAATTATTGTGTTTTGGGTTTTTAGCATTCTAATTGGAGGAATTAGAGGAGTTAGGTTGGTTAACAATGGGTGGAGGAGTGGTTTTAAGGATAACGACATTCATGGTTCCCTTATTTTTAGAGTTAGTGTTAGTTTTATTGTTAGGTTTGGATGAGGGAGTCTCATTTGATTTTAAGGTGGAATTCTTGTTCCTCAATTTTAACTTCCCATCATTAATGGCTCTATTCTAAATTTTTGTGCCATGGTGAAAGCTTCATCAAAGGTCCTAAAGATTTGAACCCATAAAGTAGAGGATATGTGTTTGGCACAAGATCAAGAAAAGATTTTAATTACTTTAGGTTAGGGAAAAGAGAAAGATATTTTATTTATCAAGATTCTCCAATGGGTTATAAAGTTGGCCATGGACTTGTCATCAAATTTTTGAATGGAGTAGAGATCAGTGATGAAAAATTTCTTAGAGATGTTTATGGAAAAGTGATTTAAGAAAGTCTAAGCTAGTTGGATAAAAAAAAGAGGGAGTGATTTATAATATAATTGTACCAATCTAATAGTAGAATTGATAGAGTCATGGGAAAGGTGTGAATAAGGAGAGCACATCATAAGTAATCAAATATCAAGAGTGTCTAAATGCTCTCAGATGTTGTTAAGGGTCTTCTTTGCTCTAAAATTTTAATTTTTTTAGAATATTCCATTGAGAAGAATAAGGCCAAATGGGGATGAACAGATGAATTGGTTCATTACATGTTTGGTCGTAAGATAAGAGGTTATGGGCACTAGAGATAGATGACTCCAAAGTAGTCATTTTATCCATTAACATTTTGACAAGGTTCATTTGTGGTTGTGAAACCCCATAGTTTTAGGGTAGATTATGTTGAGTTTGGGTAGGTACAACTTATGGATAGATGGTGGGGGGTTGAGAGGCTTCCACATATTGATATGTGGATATGGGTAGTTGGGATGATGACACATATGAATACATGGAGATAGGTGTTTGGGTGGAAGGTATAGGTATATACCCTTGTGAGTTTGGGATGTATCTTGGGTTTGGTGTAATGGGCACTTGTTGAGAGATTAACATATGTTAGGTAGGGGGTAAAGTTGGGTTATTAGATAGAGGGTAGGTGATAACTTTGGTGCTAATGGGTGGAAGGGTAGAAGGTATGAGAATCATCAAGATCTGAAATGGAGTGGAGGTAAGTGGGTTAGAAATGAGAGGAATAGTGGTGACACTAGTAAAGGAGGATCCCATGGAAAGTGGATTATCGGTGCCCAAAGGTTAGGTTGATCCTATACTAGAAGGGTTGTTGGTTAGGGTGGAAGATTTTTGGGTGTTAGTTGGGTGGGTTGGTTTTGGATGGTGGCCTCGATGGGATTATTGGTAGAATATGATGCTTAGGTGACTAAAGGTTGGGTAGGGTGGTGGCATTATAAGTGTCTCCCATAAGGTGGGATGACATGCCATAGGGAGGGTCAAAACGTAGAACCAATGTAGTGGTAAGATGAGATATAGTGTTAAGGTAATGTTGGAGGGATATGGGATTGTTATCTAGAAAGTTGGCAAAATTTGCATCACCTTGGGAGACCACCCAAGGGATGTTAAGACTTCCATAAGGATGGGGATACCTCTTTACATCTGAGATTTAATCCATGGATGAGGGAGAAAAGGAAGACATATGATTAGGATGTGGGTCCTAATTTTCTTGGTTTCTTAGTTGTTGTCTAGTTAAAACCATGTAAATAAGGGAAAGAGGAATGTGTAAGCAATCTCATAACTCAAACAAAGAGAAGACAAGAAAAAACTCAAGAAAATAAGACACACACTAAATCACATTAAATATTAAGGTTATTTTTATTCTCTCTTATGTCTTATGTCTTAAGCTTTAAGAATTGTGTGACTCAACTTATCTTGTAGAACAAGTACTAAAAAAAAAAGTCTATGGTTGGTTTTAGGTTATGTTTAGGCTCTCAAAAAGATATGTATTGGAAATTAGTACATGGATTGATATTAGGGCCTAAGCCCTAATTTCACACACCATAGAGATAAGGGTGTCAAGTGCTTAGCCAAGATATACCACTTTCTAGAGATTATACTCAGCTAGAGAACTAATTTGGATCTACCCTTGGTGATGAAATCCTAGTCGGGCCTTATGTCAATGTTTTTATGCTTGATTAAGTGTAAGTGGTTTGGTATTATGTGTGTGATAAGAGTGAATCTATCATTAATTCAATTGATTAAATTAAGATATGTGAGCTAAAATAAATAAGCAAACAATGGATAAGTTAATTTTAAGCCCAAAATGAAATTTTGATTTCATTGTATGAGCAAAAAGATAAGAAGAAGAAGCACCTAGATGAAACCATGAACCCAAAAAAAGACTCAAGGGTCCCACCAGGCATGCCAAAATGTTTCACATTAATTTTGATTTATTTATTTTGAAGAAAGTTGTAAAACATAAAATAAGGGTGATGTTAGTAGAACCTAGATTTGGTTTGCACTCCATGATCCAAATGGTTGTAGATACTCCTCTTTATCTTGGGAGGAATGAAATACATATAGTAAAACCCTAAAGAGGTGGTTGATTAGTTAGATATTAGGGTGGACTTCATAAAAATCTACATTCAAGAAGCATGGGCTTCTTTGGAGGCTATCAATCCACACCTTTAGATAATCAAGTTTTGAAAACAAAAGATAAATTTCTTGCATAAATAATAAAATATACTAAAATAAAATAAAAGAAGTGATTGAAAGAGATGAATTTGACTATTTATAGCAATAAATGATTGAATATTAATGTAAAATAGATTAGGTATGGTTAAAAAAAAGTGATTTTTCTACTCTTAGATACAAAGTTAGAAAGTGGGATTTGGTTGGGGTTTGATAGGTGGAAATATATTGTTGTTGAAAATGTCACATAATGACCATTGATAGTTGGGAGAACTATCGATGGTTAGGTGAACTATTAGTAGTTGGGTAACCATCAGTTGTTATGGATAGACCATTGATGATCAGGGTGACCAATGGTTACTGTGGGTTTTGGTTTGGTTCAAGAAGCTAGTTAATGAGATTGAAAAATGGATTCTAAAAGGTGGGATGGAAGATAAAATAGAGAAACTAATTATTGAATCTGATAAAACATAGATACTTAGCTTATTGGCCTGAGGAATGTGGATATAGTTGGCTGAAGAACTTGTTGGTAGAGTCCAGAGTAATTCTGATAGAGTAACGACATCTTGATTGTAACTAATGAATTATAGCACTTTAGATCTATAACTTAGTTACTAAAAGAATACCTACAAAATAAGTTTTAATATAAGAATATTTGATAATTGATGATGATCTCTGATGCTTTATTACTCTTGACTTTGAATCCATTTCACCTCTTCCTCTTCTCTTTTTAAGAACGAAGTGAGAGATGGAATAATAGGTTCAACAAGAGGTTTAATAGGGTGTCTAAATTTAGCTTTATCATGCATATATTTGTATGGGAATTAGATAAGCTAAATATAAAAAAGTAAGTTATAATTAGCTGGAGTTAACCCTTAAGGTGGTTACAAGGATGATCATTGATGGTTAGGCCTAACCATTGGTGGTTAGGGGTTGACCATCAGTGGTTGATAGGTTAAAAGGTAGAATGGTTAAATTTAGTTAATTTGACTTAGGTTTGAGGTTGAAAGGTTGTGGTATAGTCCCTAGGGGGTTGCGAGGTGGTCTAGGGGTTAGTTTGACATCTAGAATCATTGTGTGCAGTTTCCTAGTGTCTACAATATGCAATGTATAATTACCAATAATCCCATATAATCAGTTCTCATAATGTGATGAAAGAGGATGTGTATTATATTCCATTTGAACTTCTAGTTCCTTATTATAATGGTCTTGTAAAATATTGTAAAATATTTTCTATTTATGGTGATTACCAATTTGTGAAATGGATTCCTTTAGAGGATCATCAAATGTAATATTTTGGTCATCAATGAGGTCTTGGATCTTATGCTTTAAAGTAAAAATCTATTCATAGAATGTCTTAGTCCCTAGTGATAATCAAAATAAGCATTTACATAATATACTTTGGCTAAATCTCTATTCATATCAACCCTATAGGATGACGTAGAGATATAAGCCGACACTCTACTAACTATGGGGGTAATGAGGTGGGAGTTACACATAAGCATGTAAATTGTCTCTTTGGTGCATTATATAATACAAATAGATTAGGATAATATGACATTGTGTTAACTATTGTCACCAAATATTTCACCCTAGAGGAGGTTATTAAAGCCCACTCTAAGATTTGGGCAACATTGGAATACCTCTAGGCCTTTGGGTTACCTATAGTAGAGGTAGACCTCTAGGTTTAAGGGATAGTTCTCTAGATTGATCCTTAAGTACCGATCACCTATAATAAATGATTGTTTATGTGAAAATAGATAGAAAAAAAACATGAAAATTACCTACTATAACTAGGAGATACACCAAAATGATATCTACTAGACTTACTTGATCTTCCCTATGAAAGATTACTCATAAAACTGGCTTCAAACTTGTATGGGACTCCAACATAAGTATTTCAAACATGTAGGTGATATGTACTACACTTCCCAAAGTGAGAGGGTAAGAGGTCTAATCTTAGACACTATTACAACTTTATACACTTAGATATAGTCAAGGATATTGACTACAATACATGTGACCTATTAGAGAATGAATTGCTTGCACATGCTATTAGAGATAAAGATGAATGTAAGGCTAGGTTATTACCACTTATCATTTAGCTTGTTACTACTCTAAAAACTTATGCAAGGAATTGTAGAACCCATACCAGATTCAATTCTTTATTCAAAGGCAATTATCAATATTCAAACTAGTAAGGCTTCACCATATTAGACATGGACAAAAACTACAATAAGAAAAATGGCTTGCATTTATATAATGTGTGAGAGAGAGAGGTGGAACTCAAGGGTCAAAATACCACTTTTAAAATCATGAGAAATAGTTACATTTTAGGGGAATTAAGTATGAAATAGACCATGGAATGTCTCTTTGGACAAATGTCTCTCCAAAGCATAAAAACTCTTCAAAACTAGCGTAGGACCCTTCACTACCTTCTTAAAAACTACCTTCATCATTAAGATTCTCTTGAGAATTATAAAATACAATAGGAATAGTTGACACATATTAATTATGAAAGGGGGATATAAATAAGATTCAACATGCATTATATGTTTCCCTAACTACTAGTCTTCTTTTGGACAAGTGTTCTCATCATCTATAGTCACCATCACTAGATCTATAAGTTTGTCTTCACATTTGGTGCAAAGATGGTATATAGTTTCTTTTTAAAATACTTGAAAGGGGTGTTATGACACCTTTCAAGAGTCTCCTTACCTCCAAATCCATTAGGAAGACCTTAAAATGTCTCCCAAATGGACATATCACTTTCTCACTTGGTGGTCACCCTCTATTCTCATTATTATCCATAGACTACCTGAAGTGAAGGAGATTGTAGAAGTGTTTATATGTTTGTATAAATCAATAAATCAAGGATTTATATTAGGTCTCAATTTACCTCCCCAAATTATCTTCATCCTTCAAGATTCCCTTGCACTTATAAAACCATAAAAATATGACAATAAAACCTATTTTTTACCCTATCTATACAATTAAGGTTTAGAAAATTAATGTGGGGAAGAGCATAAGAGAGTCATATACATTTAAAAAATCATTTTTATATCAAAAGATCTCTCCTACATTCATTTCCATCCATCCTTTTCCAATTGCGTCAAAACCAAGGGTTTGGAGGGTTTATAGTACTTTAGGATCTTAAGGATTGTTCATACAATCTTGATGTTGAAACCCCATATCAATTATAAAAAATGAAATTTTAGGACCCTATTCAATCATTCTG
The DNA here is from genome assembly GCA_037957365.1 of Torreya grandis. Taxonomy (NCBI): domain Eukaryota; kingdom Viridiplantae; phylum Streptophyta; class Pinopsida; order Cupressales; family Taxaceae; genus Torreya; species Torreya grandis. The sequence continues at coordinate 868,335 of JARHVA010006470.1, read as the reverse complement.
AGCTCCCTTGATATCCATAAAATGTGTTCATAATAGTGTCAACATCTAAAGATCGCCTCTTGAGCTTGGGAGTGTATTTTGCATACCCTAGTATAGATTTGAGCTAGTAATGACTTTCCTATGCCTGTTCTATGGAAATTAATGGATCAAAATCACTTTATATCTCCCCATGAAGATGATCCAATGAATTATAAGGTTCATATATTTCTATAAATGAGATTGGACCCCTTTAGGGCTTTAGGCATAGTCTAGGCCTAATAGGCTTGACTATATCTTTGATGCCAAAAACTAACCTATGTAGATTATAATGGATATGAGGTATTAAACACATATGTGATCCCTCATTAAAAATTTATACACCCTTATATAGTGTTCATATCCTTCCCAATTCCTTTTTTTGTCATCTATTCACCCAATCCTATAGTATAGATTGCTTTGGAGTGTCCTCTATCTAAGATAAAATAGAGGACACTTCCCTTATATTATTAGTTAAAACAAGTATGTAAGAATATTTATTATGTCATGGGGGTATTTTTTACCAATTTTTAGAGTTTTATTATATCAATAGGCCCTTTAATTCCTCAAAAAACCTCAAGGTAAACTGTGTAATATTGATTGTGTGTAGGGTTTATCTATTAGCCATAGGTTGAGGCTTGAACTTCAATCTCTATCCTATTTCCTTGTCTTTTGTATCTCATGAGGTATATTTCACCATTATTAAGGTAATATAAAACATTACCAACACATTACTCATCTTTAAACTCCTCAAATCTCTCTAAACCTAGGCCTAATTAGCTAACTGTGACTATGTCATTTACTCAGAAAGAGGAAATGATTGTAGATGAACATTTCATGTTAGACCCTGGTGTTCAATGCCCTTAGAAATTATTGAAATATCTTAACTCATTTAATACTTATTTTAGTTCACTCATGTAATGTATTAGGGTCTATTCTCCTTACTTCTCTATTAACACTAGTATGAGTTGGTTTCTCCATTGTAACAAACTATAGTTAACATTTTTAGACCAAAAAGGGCCCCTATAGGTGATAGTTTGGGTCAAACCTATGTGCTTAAACTCATTCCAATTATCTTTAGGATACTAGTGCCATTTATTATCATGTAAGGTCACTTGTATATAGGGTCTACTTCTATTAGGTTTCACATGGTGATGTAAGGCCATTTGAACTCAAAATACTAAAAGAATACTGTCATTCTACAGTGAGGAGTTACATGAATTGGGGACGTTATTTTATCACCCTATCATGGTCAATAAATGAATTTATGCCTAGGTTTCATGATGGAAACCATTAGAACTACTTAGACCTTAGATATTTCACTATGGAAGGATAAAAAAAGGTAAAAACCCTATTTTGGAGACTTTAAGGTAAGGTATCCCTTAAGTAACTTTCTCCAACTATGAGTATGGTGTGAAGTATATATATAATCATGTGATATTTATAATATATAAATGGTACTTTCATTGCTCCTAGGAATTATTATAGGTTTAAACAAGATCAAACACCTTTATTCATTATCATTAGGTCTCTCTTGGGACCACTTGTAGGTGCATATGCAGAAAGTCTATAGGTGAAAGCAAGGTGTGTGATTATGTGCATGGTAAATTGGTTATATAACCAATATTATGACCCCACCATTGATTTTATGGTTTTATCCATGTTTTAATAACTTAATGAAGATGCAAACAAGTTTCAAACACCTCATATTCAACTGCTTACTTCTTTGTGGACTAACTATAAGTACATATACAATATATAGAACTGTGAAGGTAAGGTGTAAATATTTAACACAACCCATCCTAAGAAATTTGAACAACCCAAAATTTATTACTCACACCTTGATACTTATTACCAATTTTAAACCCTCATGTTTGAATGTCATGATTGTGAAAGGATCTTATTTTACCTACCTGTAGGTGGGTGTTGTAGGAAAATTATCTGCACATGTTCTTGACTTTGTTATTCATTAATATATGACTTTGAGGAAAAATATTCACAATAATATATTGTTCATTATTAATTTATTGATAAAAACATAACATATCAACTTATATTTCTATTATTATGAAGGAAAAATAAAGATTCAATATTCTACAACTGATGAAATTATCTACAGACTCAAAGGTGTCTCTCATTAGCAAATTGAGATGAATTTTCTTATCAATTATAATCCACATGTACAAAAAAGGATGGAAACCATGAGGGAAAAATTTATAAACTCCATAAAAACACTTTCACTAATTTGGTTCATATGGACCAATGCAAATAAGAGAGAAACCTACAGAGTATGGGAATGAGCAAACATAAAGAAGTAGTAAACTTATTTACATTGGCTCATAAAGAGCAAGAAATAAATCTTATAAATCATACCATATATTTGAATTAGACTAAGTGTACATTTTGGTGGTCTATGTTGCACCCTAGATGAGAAAGGGGATTATTTAGGTCTTCTTTCTCAAACCTAGTCTAACATGGGACTGACCCTAGGCTATGGGTCACCTAAAATTGGGTCAAACCTCTAGAGACATCTAGATTCCTTTTGGATCTATCACCTATTCTAGAACTAAGATAACTCTTACTTGGAAAAGGGATATGGATTGACATTAATTCATAAAAGCATGTAAAATGAGGTGATGCGCTAAATGCTTTGATCCTTTTACTTGCACAAGACACACTATAGGACACTTTCAAGACTACTAAACATTAATTCATTCACTCTTTGATTAGTTTCCACATAAGTATTTTATAACAAGGCATGGATTAGATATTTACCTAGTAAGGGAGGGTAATTGTCCACTTTCACACTTATCAATCAACTATGTATGCACTTAGAGTGACTGGTGAGAACCACCAAAACACTGCATGAAGGTGAGAAAACTTAGGTAGAGGAAAGGAACACATATATTCATCTAACCACACTAATGAACTCATGAAACACACTTCAAATTAGTTTTCACAATGAAGGAATTCAGTCTTTATTACATCAAATAGGTGTTATAGTACAAATCTTGGTGGAGTTTAGTCATGCCAAAGAGAGGGATCCATTTTAAGGCTTAGAATCCTATATATATAGAATGGATGAAAGAGATGGGGACCAATGCATAAAATGATGGAGAAGGGGTCATTATGATCAAGATTTATGATTATCTAGTGTTTATTCCATCAGAAAAGATCATTATGCTAAGATTAATTCTAGAAAATGGCCATGACAACCGTATTAGTTATTTCAATCTATTTATAGTCTACATGATGTTCCTTATAGATACAATTATGGAATAAATTCATTTTCAAGAAAATTTCTAATGTCAAATCCATTACAATAGTTGGGTCAATATTTTTTAATCTCCTTTCAACATCGATGCAGTTATAATAGCTTAAATGATCCATTTTGATCTTAGCAGTGTTGATTGCTCCCTACTAGTTCATCTTTGGCATGAAATAATAAAGGAAATGGGTCATAATCATGCTATTAGCTTTGAATATGAATGCATCAAAATGATGTGTCTACCTCTATGAAATCTCTTTTCAATATTGGCTTTGGTTTGAATTTGACTAAATTATCTTTGAATCTAAATTTTTACCATCGATCTTGATTCAAGCTTCTCATATTGTACCAATTAGAAGCTCTTTATTTATTGTATAGGATCCTACTTTTATTACTTTGACTTCTTGACCTCATGCTCACCATATATCTTTCTTGGTATGATTACACATTTACCATTAATCTATCTGATAGTTACTATGGTTATGACACTTGTCACCTTCCCATTTGCTATTAACATTCATTGACCTTTTGACTCACTACTCACCATTGATCTACATTGTATGATTACATACTCACAATTGATCTTTAGATTATTTGAATCTAAATGACTATCTACTATGGATTAAATTTAATGTCTACACACCCATCGTTTGATGTCTGAATAACCATAAATATTTTAACCCTAATGGATAATTGCTGATATTTATTTTGACATCTATATGATTGTTAATGATGTCTACATGACCATCAATAACATATATATGACTATCACACTTTGAAAAACAAATGGTTAATTATTGATCTTTAATTTGATCTCCACACAATTGTCACACTGTTTGTTCAACTTTAAACACTTGAATCTTGAGACCAAAAAAGCATGAAGGCACCAAATTTATAAGAGATGTTCATGGCATCTAGAATATGGATTATATGTGATCCTTCAATGATGAGACACTTTATAGGAAAACTTATAAAATGCATAAACAAATTGACTTGTATATTTGTACATGATGTCTTGTTGATGGTCTGGTCTTTCAAAACTTAAGCTTGAGATTCTGCTTGATACTTAAAAGCTCTAATGATTTTTTGAGGTCCATGTGAACTCATTCCATGATATTGACTACTCATACACCATGAAGACCTACTTTCAAACATTTTCCTTAAAGATCAACAAATTTCATCTTAAGTTAACTTAAAGTGTTTCAAAATCTTTATGAGTAATATGAGATATTTGGACCACTCATTCCATCCAGAACACTGCTTAGCTTCCTACTCCATACTTGACCTCCAAAACAAGAAAATATACTGCATCTAGACAATCTTTTGTATGTAGGCAAAAATTACCCAACATTTTTGGTGACTCATCTAGGAAACATGCCTACTATTCTTAATAACCTACACCACATAGTCTTATCTAATACATTGGGCATCGATTATCCTCTCTAGTTCAACATACTGATCTAAAGCTAAAAGCTGGATGCTAACCTCTAGATAACACCTATGGAAGCAACAAGGGCAACAAGAAAAAAAGAAAAAAAGGCACTTATTGAAGGGAATCATAAATAATGGAAGGGAAACTAACCTAAATAAAGAAAATGTGTAAATAAATAACTTATATGGGAAAAAAAAAACTAATCTAACTAACCATGGCAAAGTATGATCCACCTATATCAAAAGGAAAATTCATAAACACACTCTCTCCAAGAGATGGTAAAATTTGCAAAACCAGATGTTTATTGAACATAACCTTTGATGAGGCCCTCTTCTTACCTACTAACTCTCTTAGTATATTCTCAAGTGAGTTATTAACATTAAACTAGTCACAAAGAAACACAAACTCATCTTGCACTTTAGGATCTTTTTCATACTACTTGTTAACTACAACCTTTTCAATTGATGCCTTATCTATGAATTGATCTGGAGTGATGTCATCCTTATTTATATCTAGTGAAAGTTCATCCAACTCTTCAAGGATCTTTGAATAGTCAACCCAATCTATATCATGATCTTGAATGAATGACTCTTGATCAAATTTATTGTAAACATGGTCTTCAATGGGAAACATATCCCTATAAAGCTCTTCAATTTCTTGTAGAGATTTAGGGTACAATTTCCAATCATCCTCTTATTCTTTATTTGATCAATTTGTATAGAATTATCTTGAATGACACCTTAATCTTTATCAAGTGGAGATATCTCAAATTCATTTATGACTTCAATTTATACCAATTCCTCATGGATTTCTTCCACATCAAGACCAACCTTCTCATTCTCAACTATAATCTCATTCCCAACTACAACCTCAAGTGAAGTATCAATGATAAAATCTTCCTCATACATAATTGAATCATTCACTTCACACTCTCCAAGAACTTGACTTGCAGTTTCAACCTCTTTCTCTATCCTCCATAGAACATGATCCTCCTAAAGAAGGGAGATGGTGAGAGGGTGATGAAATTCATTCATTTGAGATGGAATATGAAGCATGGGAGGTTGATTATGATCATATTTTGGGATTTTGAGAGTAATGGAATCATTTAGGGAGTTTTGGAGAGGAGGGAAAGAGAAAATTTTGAAAACCTCTACATTCTACTCCTTCCACTTGGACATAACTTCATAAAAGTTTGAAATCTCCTTGTTCTCATGGAAAAATTGAGCTTGAGGGATGAGTGGTGAAGAAGGGCAACTATAAGAAGGTTTAGTATTTTGAATAGGCTCTTGACTCTAGCTAGGAAGTTCTATTGGCACATACTAAGCATTGTTAACTTCATGAGAATAAGGAACACAAGAATAATCTTGGGAAAATTAGTTCAACTCAATTTTCTACCTCTCCAAATCCTCCATCTTCTTTAATACTAAATTAATTTTTCTCCTCTAGACCATTAGACACATTTTGAAATAGACTATTCATCTCTTCATACTGAGAGTTTGAGAAAACTTTTCTTACATATGCTAGTATTTTGAGCTCTATCTCATCCATTATTTCTTAGAGACAAAGTTTATCATGTGAAACATCATATCAATATAGGGGAGGTTAAATATATCCTTGAGATTGATATGGTTCACAAGGTGGATAAAGGTCATACTCTTAACAATAATGATCATGAGAAACCTGATAAGGATCAACATAGCTTGGATAAAACTCTTGGTAAGGCTGATGCATCTCATATGGAAGCTCATATAGATTATAATAGAGATGGTATGATACATCATAGGGATGATAAGGAATTATAGAATAGTTTTCCTCATACACAATCGTGAAAACAACATCAAGATAGTGTAATGAAAATAAAATCACTTAGAAATCATGCCTAGATTGTTAGATGTAGTTACTTAAGATTGGATTCACCAAATTATTCATGAAAAATGATACTACAACTAAAATTTTTCCAAGACTAGATCTAATGTTTTCCACTGGGCATGCTAAAACTATTGGTGGTCTAGATTGCACCCTAGCTGAGAAAGGTGATTGTTCAGGTCCTCTTGCCTAAACCTATTCCAACATGGGACTGACCCTAGGTTATGAGTCATCTAGAATTGGGTCAAACCTCTAGAGAAGGTTGGGTTCCTTTTATATATATCACCTATACTACACCTAAGCTAAATATTTCTTGGAAAAGGGAGATGGATTAACAATAATTCATATAAACATGTAAAATGAGGTGATGCACCAAATGTTTTGATCCTTCTACTTGCACAAGACACACTTATGACACTTTCAAGACTAATAAAAATTACTTCTTTCACTCTTTGATTAGTTTTCACATAAATAGTTCATAGCAAGGAATGGATTAACTATTAACCTAGGAGGGGAGGGCAATTGTCCACTTCTACACTGATCAACTGGCTATGTATGCACTTAGAGTGACTAGTGAGAACCACCAAAACACTACATGAAGGTGAGAAAAATCAGATAGAGGTAAGGAACACATATATTCACCTAACCACATCAATGAACTCATGAAACAAACTTCAACTCAATTTTTACAATGAAGGAATCCAGTCTTTATTGCATCAAATAGGTGTTATAGTATAAATCTTGGTAGAGTCTAGTCATGCCAAAGAGAAGGATCCATTTTAAGGCTTATAAGCATATATATATAGAAATATGGATGAAAGAGATGAGGAATAATGTGTATAATAATGGGGAAGGGGTCATTATGATCAATATTTATGATTATCCAATGTTGATTCCATTAGAAAGGATCATCATGCTAAGACTACTTCTAGAAAATGCCCATAAAAACCATATTAATTCCTTTCAATCCATTTCCAATTTACATGATGCTCCTTATGGTTATAATGTTGGAATCAAGTCATTTTCAAGCATAATTCTAGTGTTTAATCTATTACAATAGCTAGGTAAATCTTTTACAATCTCTTTTTGGCATCGATGTAGTTATAATAGCTCAAATTATCTATTCTGATCTTAGCAACATTGATTGCTCCCTACTAGTTCATCTTTGGCATGCAATAATGGAGGAAAGGGGTCACAATAATGTTAATATATTTGGTGATGAACCCATCAAAATGATGTGTCTACATCCGTGGCATCTCTTTACAATATTGGCTTTGGTTTGACCTCGACCGAATTGGTTTCAACTTTCAATTTCAACCATTGATCTTGATCCAAGCTTCTCATATTATGCTAATTGGCAGCTCTTTATTTAGTTTTTAGTATCCTACTATTAGTTATTTATCTCTTTGAACTCATATGCATAGTGGATATTTCTTGGTACAATTGAATGCTTACCATTGATATATTTGATAGTTATCATAGTTGCGACAATTTTCACCTTCTTATTTGCTCTTAAGATTCATTGACCTTTGACTCACTGCTCATCATCGATATGTTTTGTATAATTCCATGCTTACCATTAATATTTGGATTATTTAAATCTAAATATATATCTATCATGGCTTAAATTTGACATTTATATGCATATCATTTAACATCCATGTGACTGTCATTGATGTCTATGTGACCATCAATATTTGAACCTTAATGGATAATTGTTGAGATTTATTTTGATGTCTGTGTGATCATCAATGATGTATAAATGACTATCAATGATTTACACATAACCATCACACTTTAAACACCAAATGGTTAATTACTGAGATTTACTTTGACATCTGCATGACTATCACACTACTTGTTTAAATTTTAAGGCTTGTATCTTGAGATAAAAAACATGAAGGCACCAAATTTTTAGGAAATTTTCATGGAAAAATATTGATTCTATGTGATCCTTTGAGCATGAGACGCTTTCTAGGAAAAATTATAAAATGCACAAATAAATTGAAACATCCATTTTTGCATGATGTCTTGATGATGGTCTGGTCCTTCAAAACTTATGCTTGAGATTTTTCTTGATCCTTAAAAGCTCCAATGATTTTTTGAGGCCCATGTGAACTTGTTCCATGATCTTGACTGATCAAACACCATGAAGACCTACTTTAAAACTTATTCCTCAAAGATCAAAAAATTGCACCTTAAGCTAACTTAAAGTGTTTCAAAATATTTGTGAGCAATCTAAGATCTTTGGACCACTCATTCCATCCATAACATTGCTTAGCTTCCTAATCAACCTCCAAAACATGACATTTTTATAATTCCATATAATATTTTATATGTAGGCTAAAATTGGCCAACAATACTAACATCCCTTAGAGGCATTCAACCTTATTCATCTCTTATTGTCATACCATTAGAAAATTGATTAACTAATTCTACCTACCAAGAAGAGAGATGGAATATTGAAATATTTTTTCCCTATTTTGGGACCTCCAAATCTTATCAAACATGTAAATCAGCTCAAGGGACCTGAAGGGTCACCAAGCCTTCCATATGTGCCATAACTCTTGTAGAAGCTATAAAACCAACAAAAACTACCCAAAATTCCACTGATCTTCTTGTTCTAATGTTAATCCTACATTTTTTTAGTTACGAAACATCTACTTTTACACTTAACTAATACATGGACATTGAAAGACACTTTAGAACACTTATATACCTAGAAAAACCTTACAATCTTCATTAAATGGCCTAAATATGACCTTAAATTATAATAAATAACATAAGTGACTAAAAATGAATGTGACAAAATTAATGACACATCTAATAACATTTATAGGACCATGATACACCTCATAAGACCCTAATAGACCCCTATACAAGTTTTCTACTATAGGGGTTGACCTATTTTGACTTATGGTCAAAATAGTCAGCATTCTTTGTGATTTCCTAGTGGTGGCAAGCCATCTATTCCAAAGATTATTAGCCTACTTATTTATATTGGGATATGGAGTCACCTATGTATAAATCAAACATTGAATTTCCCTTGAAACCACACCAAACAATAATAATAAGACAAAAAACAAGACACTAAAGGAAACACACATGTGTTTTTAAGAGCACTCATGGAACACACACATAATAAAAATAAAAACACATACCTACTTTAGTATTTACAGGACCAAATTTCACCTCATCATTAACAAGGCTTTAAGTGGATCCCATTTATAGGGATAGGAAACTCTTCCCCATTCATTCTTTGTAATTGAAAGGAGTTGATTTGCTTGTATTTGATGATGATGTATGGCCCACTCCATAAGGTGTCAAATTTGGTATGCCTTCCTGACTTTTCTATATATTCATCCCACTTTAATACTATGCCACCTTCTTGGAATACTCTTAGAGTTGCCTTCCTATCAAAATACTTCTTCATTAGAATTTGGTGATGATCCATATCTTTAAGAGCATTATCTCTAGTCTCTTGTAGCTCTATCAAATCTGTCAACCTTACTTCCATTGGAGTGTTTTCAAGCAACTCTAACTAATGTGCTAGCTCTAAGGTAGGCAAATCTTAGGATATAAAAAACCTATTTTCTCTTCCATAGATAAATACAAAATTAGAGTTTCTTATTGAAATCTTAGTATTTATTCTATCGACCCATAGTGTTGTCTTAAATTTTATGTGCTAAGCTCTTTGATTGTCCTCTAAGGTTTTCTTGATGATTATGATCAGGTTCTTATTAGTAGACTCATCCAACCCATTACCTTGAGGGTAATAGTTGGATGATGTACTCAAGTATATGCCATATCTATTTGCCCAATCAAATGTGTTAATACCCATGAAATCAAGTGAATTATCTAAAATAATGGTAGAAGGAGTTATAAAGCTTATTATAATGTTCTCATAGAACTCCAAGAAATAATTTCCATTGGCTTATTTTAATGCCACTACCTCAACCCATGTTATGAAGTGTAGTCATATAAAATGTGAAAATTGGTATCTTGAGTGTGGCTAATGACACCCAACCCATAGATCCCTATTGTTTGCTTTCATAACCCTCATAGGCATCTTTTCTATAGTTACCAATAATTTTTAGCCTTCTATACCTAATCTTAGCTTATTCAAATTTCTCTTTTCATGATAATTACATCCCTTAGGTCCCATCAAATAAGGATAATAACACCCAAGTTGGACTACAGTGTCAGTGCCACTACTATCTACTTTTGGCCCTCTTATATAAGTGCATTTTTAGGCTCAAGGGTTAGTTCCTTTTGGTTACCAATCCTTATCCTTATTATTCTAACAAGAAAACATTCAACCTATGACCAATAGATCCTTATAAAATCCCATTCAAAGATCATTTTGATGAGGTTGGCAATTATCACAAAGCAATCATGAAAACAAGAAAGATTACTCAGGCAATATTCCCTTTCTCTACATACAATTAACTAGTACACTTATAATCTTAATAAAATATTTACACCAGTCCCTAGCCACCTCAAGTGTATCTAGTTTAGCATTTTTCATCTTCATACACACTTTCATAAAGCACATCAAGTGGGAGAACTATATATGGCTTGATTCCTCTTCAGAGTATTGGTATGTAGGCAACATGATGACACGAGGGGTATGAATACACATTCAATGAATCCTACACACACTAACCCCCTTCTTTCTCAAATTTAGTCAAAGTACAAAGGAATATAGGGTTTGAAGACAAAATATGCTCTATAGAAAGCTCCATAAACATCTAATAGTCAAAACTTCACAAGTAGGGTCACATAGACATAATGAACAAAACCTAGAAAGCTTAGGTCTCCTAGACAATAATGGCAGAGGTGAAATATATTGTTGATGCCACTATTATCTTATTTTTGTTCTCTTATCTAATCATAAAATGAACTCTAGATCTTGATTTATGATACTATTCTAGTCTTACACAGTGAATTTTAGACCTTGCAATAATTGTTTCAGTCAGTTTCCAACTAAGTCTTATTTTCTCTCCCTTATGAATATTTTTTAGAAAGATTAAAATTATAGTCAAATTTCACAAATCAATAGCTTAATTATTTCATATTTATTTACTAATTAAACCCTTTAAATAAATTATGAATAATACACCAATATTCTTAAAACTGTTAAATCATTTGGTGAACCCGACTTACTTTTTTTGTGCATTAAAACCCTAGGGTAAATTTCTTACTAATTTTTCATATATTTTTTTGATTTTTTACCTGTATTAAAAAATTATAAATTATCATTAAATTTTAAATTTTTTTAGTAATTTTAAAATAATATTCTTTCAAACCCTTTTTGTCCATACTAGTTCTTAGTATTTTCCCAATAATTTTTTTATTTTTTACTTCTATACCTAACTAAAAAATTCACTTTAAATTTAAAAATCTCATAGTAAATTTCAAAATAATCATCTTTCAAACCCTAGATGCATATACTAGGTCCCATTGCTTCTTGAGGTATCACCTTACATGTTTATGAGTTTTGTATCCTTTTTATGCACTTTCTAGTTTGCTATTTTAGGAATTTATATTTCCTATATTCATTAATTTCCTTCCATAGTACCTTGATTATTAAAAAATATTTCAAAAAATTCAATTAATTTTCAATTTGTTTCCCTACCTTAACAATGGTCCAATACATTGATTTTGATAAAATTGATAAAAGGGAACTTCAAGAAATTTTAACTAAACACCCTAACATTCAAGATGACATGATTAAAATATTTCAAGAACAAAAAAAAGTGAAAAATGGTCAATATTATCAAACCATAGAGCAACCAATTATAAACGATACTACAGGGGCAACTATGTCTTAACAACCCCCTATAGGATCCTAACCTACATTTATGCCACCAGCTACAACTAGTACATCTTTGTCTCCTAATGTGGTATCCCTTATGTAAGAGATAAGATCTCTTCACTCCACGGTGATACATCTTGAGCAAGGTGCCTCTATACCTACATAGGCTTTGGATGTTTTGTTTTATTGCATAAACCATTGACATGCCACATTGCTTCTACACTCTTACCACAATGTTTTTTTCAATTTGAGCTTACTTTATATGATGGTAAGGGAGATATAGAGACACATTTAAGAGTTTTTCACACTACATGCTTGGAATTTGTACCAAATTACTAGATAATTACCAAGATATTTCCATGGAGCCTAAAGGATTATGCTTTATAATGGTTTTATAATCTACCAAAATAGTCAGTCAGTGGATTTAAGCCTTTAGCTGACATGTTCCTATCTCATTATCAGCATTAACATTGGTGATAAGGTTTCATATGCCCAAGTTTCACAATAGAAACAAATGTCAAATGAGCATCTAATAGATTATGTTCTTTGATATAAGACTATTTTGGCTAAGATGACCAGTCCTATGGCTGATCAAGAGTTACAAGATCTCTTAAAATAGAGTCTTATACCAACTTTACATGAATCAATTATTTTCAAAATATTCTCTTCCTTCACTAAATTATGTCAGGCACTAAAGGAAAGAGAAGTCAAAATAATTTCAATAAGAAAAACCAAGTACATAATTATCTTAAAAACAATAAACAAGAGTAAAAACAAAGTCCCATATAAAGTCAAGGTTAATGATAGAGAGTCAAAATCAACTGATAGTTAATGCAACTTTTGAGCCCCGTTAGTGTGTAGTTTTATCAACACCTCCTTGGCAAACCTTTACCAATCTACCAGTTTCTCTAGCCAAAGTTTTATATTAGCTATTGGAATGTAACATAATATATCTCATTCCTATTCAAGAACTTGTCCCAACAAAGCCTCTTCCATGGGGATATGATGAACATGGATTTTGTGAGTTTCATAGGGCACTTGGCCATACAATAAATAGATGCATTAGTTTGAGACACAATATATAGGATTTGATAGATGACAATCATATTGATTGTGGTACTTCATTTGAGCCTCCTCAATCAAGAAAACATAGGATAAAGATTTAAAAACCTTCTTAGATCCTTTTTCATAGTATTTTAAATAAGAGATAGGGGACACATCAGGGGTTTACCATGCATATCATGCACATCCACCACTAGATACATACATGGCACCTTCAGTTGAGACACATCCTTTGAGTAACATGATTAGTGTATATAATTCTAGAGTTCTAGCTAGACATTTAATCTCCTTCTTAGAGAAGGAGATCATTGTGGATGATTCAGATTATCATATACTCTTTATCAAAGCTTACATTCATAATTATCCTATTCATAGTTTCTCATAGATAATGGATCTAATGTGAACATGTGCACTATGACATTATTACATCATTTGGGATATTTAGAGAAATATATTACCATGATGAACACAATTATCAATGGATTCAGTGGGTACATACAAATTTCATTAGGTGAGATTGTAATTCCTCTATAGGTTGGTCCAACACATGTGGCCACATGATTTACTATAGTTCTTTGTGCAAGAATTTTTGATATGTTACTTGGTCGACCATGGATTCAAAAACATTGAGAAGTACCTTCTATAGTTCATAGATGAATTGAATTCATTCATGCTAATCAAGTTGTTCTAGTTGGTGGAGTTCCATATGAGTTACCACTCCTCACTTCAAAGCCATCTACTATTCCATATTCACCAGTTTCAATTTTGCCACCAATTATAGTTCCTCCTCTAGTTTTAATTTAGACACAGTTGAGGCATCCATCATTAGCATAGAGAGTTCATACACCTCCATAGCTTTAGGATTATAGACATCTCCTAGCTATAGTGTTCACACTTAGGGCAGTATCATTGAGATCTCATACATCTACTCATAGAGCACATGTTTAGAGAGATTCTCCTACTACCAGATGGGTCCTTAAGATCCCTACAAATGCATCAAGTTCTAAGAGTTACAAGGGGACCCCACACTTGGTTTTTAATTCATATATTTTAGATAATTTACAACATATATAGCTTTTAGAGCCATAGTCTCAACCCTTCCATCATGCTTCATGACCACGTATGATCCATTTACTTGATACAAAACACCATGATAAGGAGTCTCCCATGAGACTCATTAGTTGGTATCATCCCTTATCAGCTTACTTGTACATAATTTATCTTCAATTTATTATACATAGTCTCCTAATTATTTATTGTTCATAGATTATATCAAAAATACCAAAAACATTAAAATATTTCAAAATAAAAATACATGCAAATAATTCAAAAAATATCAAAAATATTTTGATTTTATGCATAATCCATGCTTTACATCTTTACAACTATGATAAAGTTACATTAACTATTCTATGTTATTGTTTGTCAATTTATCTACATTTCCACACTTCACTTTATCTTTAAGTGTGTGCAATGACATCTAGATCCTTGATTGCTTCAATTTACCCATTAAGGGGGCATCCTAATTTTACATTTAAGACACACATCGATATACACACCCATTAAAGGCATCTTATGCATGAATACACCATCTAAATTATGTCATTATTACACCACACACTATAATTATCATGTTGATGTACATGATTTACTAGCTTACACACATTACTCTATAAAAACTCACTAGTATATATAAATTACATATTTATTAGCATATAAATAGTCTTGTACTAACATGTTTTTCATACATTCATTTCTTGCTTTGATTAGTTAGATGCAATGGTATTTTTAGTCATTACATGCTTTATTTCTTACTTAGAATCGCTAGATCATTTTCATTTTCTCAGTTCTAATTTTGTATCCTACATGTGCCTTAGGATGTTTTACAATGTCCTTTGCTTCTATTCTTTTGTATGCCTTAGGATATTTGCCAATGTCCTTTCCTTTTACTCTTCTATGTGATTGTGGCTTTCATGCCAACCTTGCTTGTTCTAATTATATGTGTATGTGGCATTTGAACATGTCTTGTATCATTTATTTCTAGTTTGAGTGACGTGTGCACATGTCCCTTGTTTTATTAGTCCCTTGGACACTCTTGTATTATTCTTGCTTCTTGCCTTGTATACTTGTTGCTTGATTACTTTTTCAACTATTTGCAATACCATGATCTACATCATGTATTATTCTTTCTTTCTTAGATGCCATGATGAACATCATGGTCCATCCCTCCTTGGCAACTAATAACTAACTAGACTTCCAATTCTAATAAAGTACATTACACATGTTATTACACTATTATATCTATCTAGGCATACCCCTATTGATCTATCAATCTCTCATTATAAATCATGCTATATCTTGTGATATATTTTTGATTACCATTACTATATCATGTATTTTTTTAGAATAACACACTTTTAGGTCTCTTTATTCTAAGGGTAGTCATTTTAGGGTCATCATTCCTACCCTCAAAAGAGGGGGCAATAAACAGAGGTTTTGTCATAGAGATCAAAACTCCTTATGGTAAAAAATTCAGCTTTCAAAACACCCAAAATAATAACTAGATAGAATAAACTAGGTAGGAAGTGAAAATGTTAGAACAATAATTAGATTTAGCCTAGGACAATAGCATTGAGATTAGACTACAACACCGATGCTAGTACTATCCATTTTTAACACTCCCATCTAAATATAAAAAAACCAAACTTTCTAGAAGCATGTAGAAAAGTAGGTTAAACTATAGTTTTGCACAGTTAGACCAATTCAAAATCAATATCTTTTAGTACATGTTTACTTAGAGAATCTAGATATAGGAGACATCATGCATAGAAAAATGGATCTCACTTCCAATTTTAGATACTAGAGTTGGTATAAATTCTAGATTAGAATCCATGTTTTAGACACCAGTGATTGGGGGCAATGTGCATGACACATTTATTTTCTTTTCTTTCCAAGTTCAGTATTACCTAAGCATTCTTAGTATTTACATGCCTTATTCTATTTATAGGTGGTTGGCATCATTTTGGAGTGGCTTTCATACAAGCCTAATCTCCATCTTTTAGAGTGGCCAAGAGTGGCCTCATTTCTAACACACATTTGGATATCCATGCCAACATTGTCAGATCATAGTACATTCATGGGCTTTAGGAACCATCCCATATGACACACATCCATACTAATATCAGTTTATAGCTTAACTTCATGGGGAAACAATGGAGCCAAAGGACTAGCTAGCCTTTATATTCTTGAGCTACCTATTCAGAGGGATTAGACATAGCCCAAACATCAATTATCATATGCATGACCACCTAGCTTCACTTAGTGGGTAATGATGGAGCCAAAGGGCCAACCTTTACATTATTGAGCCATGTTTAGGGAATTAAGCACTCAGCTCCATTCATGATATTAATCTTAGTATAACACACATCCAACATCACTCAACATCATAATAGGTTTTGTATTAGTTCTCATACTCGATGAGGTGTATTCATTCCTTTTTCTTCCTCTCTCTCTTACTTAACTTTTGTACATTATTATTTTAGATATAACATATCTAGTAAGACCTAATCTACTCTTTATTTTCTTTTAAAGATTTACACTTCATGTTATGATCTCTCTACACGCACACCCAACATCACATAGCTTCATGGGCTTCACCCTTATAGGTAAGTTTGGGTACGCTTTGTATTTTTATTTTATCCTAGTATTTTTATTTACTACATCACTAGAATAAAGGGGAGAAAATGTAGTCATATAAAATGTGAAAATTGGTAACTTGAGTGTGGCTAAAGACACCAAACCCATAGGTCCCTCTCACTTGATTTCATTACCCTCATAGGCATATTTTCACCAATTTACAATCATCCATATCCTTTTAGACCTAATCCCAACTCAACCATACTATTCTTTTCATGATAATTCCATCCCCTTAGGTCCCATCAACTAAGGATAAAGTGGCCAAATTGGATTATAATATCAGTGCCACTACTATCCACTTTGGCACTCCTATTCAAGTGCATTTTTGGCCCCAATAGTTAGTTCCTTTTGGTTTCCCATCTTTCCCCTTATTTTATTAATTTAAAAAACATTCAACCCATGACCAATAGATACTTATAAAATCCCATTCAAATATCATTTGGAGGAGGTTGGCAATTATCACTAAGCAAACAAGAATACAAGTAAGACTACTTAGGCAATCTTCCCTATTATCTACATATAGCCAACCAATATAATGACAAGCTTAATCAAATCCTTACACCAATCCCTAACCACCTCAAACACATATATTTAGCATTTTTCATCTTTATACACACTATTACACAAAGCACATCAAGTAGGAGAACTACGTATGGCTTGATCCCTCTTTGGAGTATTTGTATGTAGGAAGTGTGCCCACACAAGGGTGTGGATACACATTTAATAAATATTATACACACTAAACCCCCATCTTTCTCAAAGTTGGTCAAAGTACAAAGGAATATGTGGTTTGAAGATAAAATCTTCTCTATAAGGAGTTCCACAAACATTCAATAGGCAAAACTTCACAAGTAGGGTCACATAGACACAATGAACAAAACCCAAAAAACTTAGGTCTCTTGGAAAAAATGTTAGAGGTGGAATACAACAATAATGCAACTAGTGTCCTATTTTTATGCTCCTATCCAATCATAAAATGAACTCTAGATCTTGATTTGTGACACTATCCTAGTCCCTCACAGTGAATTCTAGACCATGCAATAGCCATTTCAATTAGTTTCTAGCTAAGTCTTATTTTATCTCCCTTATTAATATTTTTAGAAAGATTAAAATTAAAATAAAATTACACAAATTAGTAGCTTAACTATTGTATATTTATTAACTAATTTTACCACTCAAACCCTTTAATGAAATTAGGAATAATACACCAATATTACCAAAACTATTAAATCATGAAGTAATTAGCTTTTATGAGTATCCATTTGTGACTAACACTTGATGGGGGATTTATCATACTAATGAAGTCAAGACCCCATTTCATGAAGGGTTGATATACTTGAATAGGCCTCAAAGGGAGAGCTACAAGCTTTTGTTTTCCTACAAAGAAATCACATTGTAGATACCTTCTCACCCAAGTATAACAATCTTTAGAGAGGTTAGGTCAATGATATCCAACCCTCATGATCTTGGAAACTATGGTTCTTAGGTAGAAATGACCCCCTGTTATTCCATCATAAAACCTTTCAAGTAGCATTCCAAACTAGTCATTGTCAATGCATCTCAATAGTACAACATTAATATCTCTTCTAAAAATCACACCATATACAAGACAATAAGGGATATATGTTAATTTCAAATACCTCTTATTGGGTCTAATTAAACCATTAGGTTACTTATCACAAAAATCTAATGACATCTTGTGTCCAACTTTATAGAGGCATGGAATCAACTGGTTGGAAGCAATCATGGTTGATTAAAGCTTCTTGTTTTGGCTCATGGAGGTCTGACGCTAAGTTTTCATAAATACCTTTACCTCTTATCATATTTTTCATTTGGATGTCAGCATCCTATTCCATTACCTTTATAATCCACCTTTCCCTATTTTCACTAAGGTCTTTTCTTAAAAGTAACTCCTTAGTGCTAGGATGAGAGACTATGATATGAATTCTATTGTTTGAAACCATATGCCTAAATTTATTTATCCCTTTTACAATAGTAAGGACTTGTTTTTACACAAATGTATACTTAACCTCATAATATTCCAAACCTTGACTAAATAATGAAATAGGTTGTTTCACACCTTCATCATTATTTTACATTAGCATAAATGAGATAGTGTCAAGCTTATAAAATGAATACAAAATGGAATCTTTATAAAAATTAGGGTTGAAAAGAGTGGGAACTTGTTCAATTACTTGATTGATGGGTTCAAAGCTACTCTTACCCTCCTTAGTCCAAGAGAAAAATTGGTTCTTTTTTATCATAACTATGATAAGTTTCACCAAAGATGTAAAACCAATTTTGAACCTTCTCACAAATTTTATCTTGCCTAGGAAGCTTATTATGCAAAGGTAATGATGGTTCTGGAATAGCCTCAATCCTTTTAGGATCAATAGTTAGAGCATCTTTGAAAATAATTTGTCTTAGGATCTTACCTTCATGGACAACAAAGATGCACTTTTTGGGGTTGAGAGTTACCCCATACAACCTTCACCTTTAAAAAATTTACCTTAGATATTTTATATGCTCATTTTAATCCTTGGAAAACAATGTTATGTCATCTATATATACTCACAACATCTCATTGATTAGACATTTGAAATCCATGTCCATTGCCATTTGGAAGGTAACACTAGAATTTCACAAACCAAAGGGCATCTTCCTATAATCAAAAGTCCCCCATTTTTTAGTGAATGTTATTTTGAACTGATCATATTCAGTCACTAAAATCTTATTATAACCATAATATCCATCTAGGAGACAGAAACATTAAAAACTTGAAACAAATTTCAAAATTTTCTCCATGGAAGGTAAATGATAGTGGTCTTTGAGTGATACCATATTAAGATCTCTAAAATCCACACAATGGCTTATCTCCCCATTCTTCTTTATAATAGGCACAAGGTTAGCTACCCATGTTGAATGCTTGATAGGAAAGATTATCTTAGATTCAAGGAGTTTGGTAAGTTCTATCCTCATGAGTTGTTTAATCTTAGGGTTAATGGGCCTTTGTTTCTGCGTAACCAGTTTAAATCTAGGTTATAATTCAATGGTATGGTATTCTAGGATAGGATCAGACCATCTTAGGTCCTTATATTCTCAAGCAAAGATGACAGAGAACTCTCTACATAAATAAATGAATGCTTGTTTTTCTAATGTGTAACATACATTGCCTATTTTGAGGAGTTTGTATTTAAAGATCAAGATCCTTTCATAATTATCCTCCTTTGTAGACATACTCACCTTTTCCTTATTTATTTTATCATATTCATTTAAGATACTTTATAAGGTCACCAAGAATTTAGGTATCTTATTTATTCTCAACTAAACAATCTGATTATCAAATTGTTCTTAGAGTCTTCTCTAGTTTCTTGAGGAGAACTCAGCTTCATTTTGTAGCGCATATATAAAGTGTTTATCAATATTAAACACTTTACAAGACACATAATTATCAGGTATGGAAGGTTTGATAATGGCCTTGTTGTGGAATTAATTTCCATCTTCTTTTATGGTAGTAAGTGTATCAAATTATTCTCTTATAGCAGCTAGTCTATCAGCATGATTATTCTACTCCCTTGGGACTAATTGTATGTTGAATGCATTAAAGTATTAAGGTAAATACCATACCCTCTTATTATAGGACTTAATCAAAGGATTCTTGGTATAAACCACATTCCTAACTTGATGCATAATCAGTTCACTATCTCCATATACTTGTAGATTATTAATTCCTTTTATCCTTGCCCATTGAAGTCCATGAATCAAACCTTCATACTTAGCCACATTTTAAGTGAAACTAACATTGAACCTATATTAAGAATATTATTTTTGTTTATATTGGGAAACCAACATAACACCATATCCTACACCAATATTACTTTTTGAGCCATTAAAAAACACCTTTTAAACTCGATAATTCTCATCTTCCTCTTTGGTGAGTGAAGGTATTGACATATCCTCCTTATGCAAGCAATATAGTCCAAAATAAATTTACTCCATGAGGGAATAATGATCATGCTCATATGTTTAGTAATATACTCATCTAGGAAAATATTATATATGCCTTCAAGCTTAGATGATGACCCCTCTTTTATAACAGACTCCTTATGATCATTGATGAAACAATTAAAAATGAAGCTTTCTTCTTCATAGGGTTCAATGTGAAATTTAGATAGTGGTCGAGTTATAATGGTTAAATTTGATCCATAACTTATCCTAAAGGCCAAGAAGGACCAATTAGGTGAGAGATAGCCTTGTATATTTAAATCCCTTAAGAGATAGATAACAAAGTGGGTAGGTAAGTCAACAACCACAATGTCTTGGATAATGGGAAAGCTTGGGCAAAAATGAATAAAAAATATTAATATTTTGATCATTCCTATTGACTTAGAAAGTGTCCCATCAAGTTTTAATACCATTTTAATACATGGTTCATTCTATATACCCAATTTATTAGTTACAACCTTGGGCATCGTTGAAGTGATAGATCCACTATCAACTATGTAGTTATGAATAAGTTTATCCCTAATAATGAGAGTGAGGTAGAAGTATGGAGGCTTTTAAGATTCAGAATAAGGATCAACAATATGTGTGGGATAATTTTTGATGGAAAAATTACCATGAATTGATTGTGGAGAGATAACATGGGTTTGAGACATATGCTCTTGTAAAAGTTCCTTTTGGCTAGCCAAGTGAAGCAAATCCCAAAGAGACATGGATGCCTTGACATTCTTCAAATAATCAATGATGTTTAGAGTCAAATTATTCAATTTTTATTGAGTCCTTAGAGGAAAGGAAGTGTTTTGGGCTTGAGGTATAAAATCAACTTGATTGGACCTTCCAACATTTTGATTTGAATAAGGTGCAAGCATTTTAGGGACTGGCATGCTTGTAGTCATACCTTGTTGCCTTGTAAGAGGACTAGTTGAACTTGTAGGCACACCATTATAATCTCTTAGAGACTTCCTCTAATCTCTAGTATTATAAGAAATTAAATTACCTTGATTGATAACATAAGTATCTTCAATTAGGAAATTAGTAAAACTCACTCCTTGAGGTTTATACCCTTTACTTTCTTACATTAGAACTTCATCATCTATTGATAGTTGAGGAGTAAATACTCCTTGAGAAACTAAATATTTCTCTCTTCCTCCATGGAATCCATGAATTTACCTTATTTCCACTCTTATCCTTTCACCAAGTTGTTATGAATCAGTACCATTTCCCTTGTATTAGATGAGAAGTGGGATTGTATGCATTGGCAGGGCTATTGAAGTTAGGTTGCCCTTGACCTCTCCATTTCGCATATTGTTGAGGTAAAAACCTATTACCTTATTGAGGATAGGGGTAAGGGTTTTGATTCACACCTTGATGTAGATTTTTTTTCCTAATATGATATTGTAATAAACAACTTCTTGTAACTTTATCTATGGCATCATCTACCCTATTAGGAGTAGTTTTAGGCTTGGTATTGGCATTTGAAATTTGGGAAACACTTAGAGTATCAATAGAAGTATTTGGTAGTAGAGGAATAGACACTATTGGAGGAAACTTACCATCTTTTATGAGTCCATTATTATCTCTAATGGTAAGTTCATATGCTTCAGGTAAGGTAAAACCACCCATGAATTGTAACATTATGGCTATGTCAGTACCAATAGCCCTCAAATATGTGGGAAACACAAAGCTATTAGGTGGTCTCATGGGAGAAATAAACCTATGCCAATTCCTTTGGAATATCTCATTAAAATCATGCAGTATCTCCTTATGGACTCTTTAAATCACATTGATTTGGTGGATGAGTGATGTGTGATCATTGTCTTCAAATCTTGATGTTAGAAGATCTCAAAAATCATCCAAAGTTATGATACAACTACCAAGAAAATTACCATACCAATAAAGTAATTTCCCTCTAAGGGACATGGTAAGAAGTCTAATATCAATATTAACTTTAGTAACATTGTGAAAATAATATAAGTTTGATATATCCCTAATGTGTTCACTAGGAGTGACATGGTCTTCACCATTGAATGTAGGAACACTCTTTGTAACATTAGGGGGAACACTATCATATTCATCAAGATGAATTGTATTTTAAATGTAAAGGCATATTATCTAGCCATTTTCTCTTCAAGTTCTCCCTCTGATCTAGGAATTTGACTCGAGAGAGGATGGTTAGTATGGTGTTAGTGACAAAATGAAAACAATGTGAAAGAAACACACTAACTATCATAACATCTCTAGGCCTAAACACTAGGGAGAGATTAGATAAAAAACATGAATAAAAAACACAACTAAAATGCAAAAAAAAACTTCTTTTACCTTCCTTAGATTCTCTAAAATGATTTTTATTGTGACTTTATTGACTTGTGCTCATGAAGTCTTCATCAATGAAATCTTGGATACCTCCATCTCTCCTTGGAACCTTTGGTTTGTGGCTTGGCTTGGCTTGGAATAAATTTTGCATGGTAACACTAATTTATTAAAGCTTTTGGAACCAATCCTGTATTATAACTTTGCATAATCATGTCTTAAAATTCATGTGGTGAGGTCTCCTATTTATAGAATTTTGAGAATGTCTAGAATCATCCTAAACCATCCATCTTGAGTTTGAGATATGTGGTTGAGGATTAATTAAATTTATGGAATTAATTTTATAATTATCCTCATCATGACATTGGAAGAAGGGGAAATTAAGAGGCATGGAGGGAATCATGGAAGGCATTGATGAGGCATGAATCTTGATATTTGTGGCATTTATGGCCTATGGATGTCTTCCCAAGAAATGAGGTCACTTAATGATGTATATATTAAACATTAATTTATAAAAACAAGTTATTCAACAAGTTTCCATGGAATTATTAATTAGGCCTTGATTTGAGTTAATTAGCTCTTAAGCATGTTTAAGCACTTTATGCACAAATTACTCAAATTGATCAGAACACCTTGTTATTGGTCCATAATTGATTAGATTAGAATTAGAAAGAAATGTTAGATGCATTATATTTTTTATCCCATTTAAGATGTCACCAACATAAGATAACAAAGACACATATCATATAAGAAATTTGATAGAAAAGAGTAATCCAGAGCACCCAAGTGCAAAATTAGCATTTTGACTCAAAATGATTTGATAAAAGTTAGCTAGCCCATAAACTGCATTGCCCATTTAGGGATACCCTAGCCAAAATTGGCATTTGAATATGTCAGTTTCAAGTCTTTTAATATGCTTTAGTGTTTTTAGGCCAAATTGTACATTTTAGTGAAAATTAGCTAGAAGCCTGATTAGAGGTCATTGGTGACCAAATTTAGGTGTCTATAGTTTACCCTTATTTAGGAAGGAATTGCAAGTTATAATAATAATATATTATTAGAGAATGAAAAGGTCCTATATGCCTAAAACTACAATGATGATAAACTATTTGCATGATGCCCCCTTGAGGGAATGGTTGGCACAAGTAAGTCAGAAAATAGTCCCTCAAAAACAAAATGAGGTCTAGGAATTTGACTCAAGAGAGGATGGTTAGTATGGTGTTAGTGAAAAAATGAAAACAAAATGAATGAAACACACTAACTAGCATAACGTATCTAGTCTTAGACACTAGGGAGAGCTTAGTTAACAAACATGAATAAAACACACAACTAAAATGCAAAAGAAACCTTCTTTTAACTTCCTCAATTGCTCCAAAATTCTTGTTATAGTGGCTTGTTTATCTTGTGATCATGAAGTCTTCATCATTGAAATATTGGCTACCTTGATCTCTCCTTGTCACCTTTGGCTTATGGTTTCACTTGGCTTGGAATCAATTTGGCATGGTAATACTAATTTCTTGAAGCTTTTGGAACCAATCCTACATCATAAATTTGCATAATCATGTCTTAAAATTCATGTGATGAGGCCTCCTATTTATATATTTTTGAGAATGTCTAAAATCAACCTAAACCATCCATCATATCTAAGTTGAAGATGAATTTGGAAATTTGGTTTTCAGTCACATAAGTGAGGGGTATAGCTTTAACCCACTTAGTGAAATACTTAGTGATAGTAAGGATATGTTTATGTTCATCAGATGAAGTGGGGTTGATCTTCCCAATGAGGTTAAGTCCTCATGTAGAAAATTTCCATGGTGTCAACATCAGTTTTAGAGTTTTGGCTAAGGCATGAATCAAATCAGCATGTCATTGACATTTTTCACACTTATTTAAATATGCAGTGTTATCTGCATCCATTGTAGGGCAATAATAACTAGTACATAATAGATTTTTAGATAGGACTACCCCACTATAATGAGCTCCACATATCCCTTCATGTACTTCTCTTAACGCTAGTGTAGACTTTATCAAAGTTAAGAAATGAAGCATAGTTATATCAAAACTATGATGGTAAAGGGTGGATCCAAGTAGAGTATAATGAGTGGAATGATGAAAGAAGGATTTAGTTTGTTTTTTAGATAGGTTTGGTGGTAGAAATTTGTCATGAAGGTAGTTATAAAGGTCTGAGTACCAGATAAAATTAGGATAAATAATATCATAAATCATTGCAATGATTGAAGGTTTATGAGCTGGTGATGATAAATTATTGATGAGGAACTGATACTCTATATTTATTTGTTATATCAGAGATCCAATAGTAGCCATGACATCTTTAGTTTTATTACTAGCCCTTGGTATGTGCTCAAACTAAATGTTGGCAATTTGTTGCTTAAGAGTGTCAATCATGGCTTTATATGGAACCAACTTATCATTTTTGGTCTAAAAATGATCTATAATTTGATTGATGATTAACTAAGAATCACCATAAACTTGGAGATGAGATATGTTCCAATACACTACATTTTAAAGTCCTACAATAAATGCTTCATACTTGACCATGTTGTTTGTACAAGAAAAGCTAATTTTGAATGATTTAGGTAATAGATCCCCCTACGGTGTAATAAAAAATCGTCTTACCCCTAATCCATGTATAGTAAATGAACTATCAAAATACATCTTCCAGGGCTATTCCTCAAGGGGTGTGTCAATGATGGTTATTATGGATTCATTAAGAAATTGAAATGTGAGTGGCTGTGTGTTTGTGAGAGGTGCTTCTGCAAGTTGATTTACAAGAACTTGTCCCTTGATTGCCTTTTGATTGACATAGTCTATGTCAAACTCACTGATAAGTATGATCCATTTAGCCATTCTACCTTATAAATCTATTTTAGATAGTAGATACTTGAGCGGATCTACTTTTGAAATGATCATGGTCTTATTATTTAACATGTAATGGTGTAGTTTTTGAGCTATGAAGACCATGGCTAGACAATATTTTTTAATAGGTGTATAGTTATGTTCATATGTGACCAAGGTATAAATAGGTAGTGTATATCATGCTCTTTTTTATTAACATCATGTTGAGCCAAGAGTGCCCCTAGAGCATGGTCGATTGCTGATAGGTATAACAAGAATGAATTTTCTAACATAGGAGGTAATAAAATAGGTGGATTAAAAAGATAGTCTTTGAGTTGTTGAAAAGGTTTTTAGTAGTGATCATCCCAGTGAAATGCAAATCCCTTCTTCAAAAGGTGTGTAAATGGATGGCACTTGTTTTCTAACTAAGAGATGAATCATTAGATTGGCTGGATCTTACCTTGTAAACTATGGAGTTGCTTTAAATTAGTTGGTGGTGGCATCTTAGCTATAACATTGACTTTAGCTGGGTTGAATTTAATACATCTATGAGACATGATGAAGCTAAGTAATTTACTTAAAGTCACACTAAACACACATTTATTTGGATTGAGTCTAACTTTATACTCCTGTAATCTTTTAATTATCTTACGTAGCACTACTAGATGGTCAGCCTTAGTTTTGGATTTTCCTAATATGTCATTGACATAGTCTTCAATAATATCAAGCATTATATCATGGAATATGATAGTAATGGCCCTTTGATATGTATTTCTAACATTTTTAAGGCAAAATGACATTACTTGATAATAAAATGTTCCCCATGGAGTGGTGAATGCTATTTTCTGTTGGTCTTCTAGTGCTATTTTGATCTAGTTGTATCTTAAAAAGCCATCCATGAGTGAATGCATTTCATAACTTGCTATGGATTCAATAGTCATGTTGATATTAGGTAATGGAGAATCATCTTTAGGATAAGCTTTGTTGATGTCTCAAAAATCATTATGAATTTTGATCCCTTATGCTTTTTACTAATAGGTACCAAATTAGAGATCCATTCTAAGTAGTCAATGGATCAGATACATCCTACTTCTAAGAGTTTTTCCAACTCTTTCTTTACCAATACAAAAATGTGAGGATACATCTTACATAGATTTTGTTTTACTGGTTTGGCATCAAGATTAACCATAAGGTGGTGTAGAACCAAGGTGGGTTCTAAACCTAGCATGTTAGAATAGGCCCATACAAAGATATCTACAAATTCTCTCAACAGAGCTATAAAGACTTCATGTTCCTCTTCAGTGAGGGATGCACCTAATTTTATCCATTTTAGGTCTGATGGAGTCTTGATATTTACCTCTATTGTATCTTTGACTAGAAGGGTAAAACCATCTTCTAAGATAATAGGCAATGATTTAAACTATTGGATTATTTTAGGGTTCTTTGTTAGGACTTGATCTTTAACTTCTCCTAGGCATGATGAATCTGAGTCCCCTAATGGGAGATATGGCCATGTGATGAAAATAGTAAAAAATTATTGAAGAATTTGATCAAATACTTATTGCTCAAAGCTAAACTTGAATCCATAGGCAAGTTCATCATTGGTGGTCTCCTGGTCTAAATTTGAAGAAGAATGAACACCCCCATCTAATGGCAACTAAAACAAGTTTTAACCACTAGACTAGCCTTTATCTTTACATTTTCCCTAGTTAAAAAGTGCCTCAAAGAGTTTTTCACTTTGGGACCTTAATGTTTTGCTTATTTATTTTTGTCTAAGGGTGTTCATTCACTCTCCAAATAGGTTGCATGATCTACTATAATTGAAAATCCTAACTTGTGATCTCCCAATAGAACATTGTCTCTAAAGCTTAAGAAGTCACAAAATGCCTCATCATTTTGGAAATCATCAATCAATATATTGGATTCTTATTGGTCCCAATCTATCAGTTGGGGATAATATAATATCAATGGGTTATAATGAATAGCTAGGTTAAGGGTACAAATGACATTGTTATCAAATAGGTTAGTTTCAGCTATGTCATCAAAGGTGAGGCTATGATCAAAATCTAATTCACTATCAACATCATCATCACTATTCACTAATGAAGGAGTTTGAATAAGATATGTGGGGTCACCCCCAAGTGGTTTAAATGCAAGTCCACAAGGTGTTTCATACTTAGTCAAGGAAATTGGCTTGATGGTTCCTTGATAATTTAGTTCGAGGTATCTTCCTTCATAATTGTGATGTCCCATGATCCTATTGGGAATAGGATACCTTGTACTTTTATAATAATCAGCTTGGTTGTTGTTGTATAACCATGATTCATCCCCTTCAAGAGGGTTAGGTTCTAGGCTAGATGTTGGTACAAATGTGATAGGTCCCTTATCTTTGTTCTTTTGTTGCCAATGCATATGTGGGGTGACTTTAGGTCACCCAAAGGTTTTTGAATTATAAGGAAGATTAGAAATATGAAGTGTATCATGGGTCACATTCTTTCCTAATCCATTATCTACAATGGTGAAATGATTAAAAGCTTTGAGAGGCATCATGTGGGAAAGGGAATCCGAGGTATTAGGATCTCTGTAATTATTCGATAAAGGATCAATAAGTGTAGCCTTTCTTTTATCCTACTTGGAACTTGGATTCATGCTATACTAATATCTATAGCTTTTAAATTCAGCCTCAAGATGTTTATAGTGTTCATATGGGTGTAAATCTCTTGGAATATTTGCTTCCATCCTTGAGTGGGAAAATTTGACACATTGGTGCAGTGTTGATGAGACTACATGAATCTCATGTAACCAAGGCCTACTTAGAAGCACATTATATGATAACTCAAAATAAAGCACATGGAAAAGTGTATCATGGGTCAAAATCTCAATGATAATTGGAAAACTAATGGTGCCTTGTGATTCTCTTTCTTGTTTATCATAGGTTTTGATGGTTATCATTTTTGGTTGGAGATATACCATTGTGTACCCAAGAATCTTGATGAGCTTTAGAGACACTATGTTGAGGCCTAATCCATTATCTATAAGGACATGTTTCAATTTATGACATCTTATATAAACTTCTATGTATAATGGATTATTATGGAGTGGGCCAAGGGAAGACATATCACTTTGGTTGAATGTGAGGGATGGAGCTAGGTGTCCAACCAAATCTTGAAATTTATCAGGGGATATGTCACTAGAAATAGTGGATTGGGTCAAAAAATCATTCAAGATGTTCTTATGGATTATTGACATTCATACCAAATCTAATATAGAAATTTGTGCTAGTGTCTTCTATAATTATTCCAAAATATCAAACTTCTTATCTTGGTCAGGAGTGAATGGTTTATTTTGAGGCTGAATGGTTGGTTGGATGATAGGCAAAGTGGTAGATGGTTGTGGGCCTGGGATAGTAATCTTTGACCTATGAGTTGCGATTATACAATCAAGATTAAATACTTGACCATTATTGTTAATAAATGTTAGGAATGGTGTGGGAGTAAATAGGACAAGTCTCAATTACCAATGTACTTATATGTGGTCATGTGGTAAGGATGAGTTGTCGATATAAGGTCCAAAAGGGGAAGTCCTAGTTTTTTGGTTTACTTATATGCACTCCCAGGTCAAAGATGGATTATCCATGTAATTTGGCTAAATGTTGTTGTTTAACAATGGCTTAGGCTGATTAGTGCTTGCTCTAGGATTAATAGAGATGGTATTAACCCTACCCCCTTCAATAAGACCTATAACCCTATTTAGTCATGTGCAACTGCATGGTAGGTTTTTTGGTTATTACCGTTTTGACCTTGGTTTTGTCTATTATTTTATCATTATGGGTTCTACTACTAATTTTATTAATTTTGCTAGTTCAGCCTTTGATTTTGATATTGTTGATTTTGTTGTTGCATTGGCTATTATTGTTGTTGCTAATCATTTTGATACTACTAATTGTTATGTTGGCCAAAGAGTTTTTGATAAATACCAAGAGTTTGATTTGAAGTGGAATTAACATTATCTAATGTTATCTCCCCATTCTCCAACATATTCTCAATCAAATGCTTGATTTAGACACATCTTCATAGATTATGCCCATTGACCCGATGATAGTCATAGAATTCATTTTCATGTTACCAATCAGGATAAGGAATGCCTTATAGATAATGCTTTGGTATAAGCCAACTAATTAGATTAGCAGTAGTAGGCTATGAAATATAGAATCAATAGGTTATTCTAGGTCACTAAAGATATGATGTGCATACATGGTTCTCCTAGGAGGAGGGGTTTCCAATGGTAAAGGTTATTGTATTTATTATGTAGGTCTTGGTTTTTATGCTTGTAGCATTGGTTAGAGAGGTTTCTAGGTAGGATTAAGCTGAAAAGGAGGTGAAAATGATGTTTTCACTATTTAAACATGATGGGATTTGGTTACTCCATTTCCCACAACATTCCTATTGTAGTTGAATTACTTCAGTCTTTCTTGGTTATTGGCCTATGTCAGTTGTGATGCTTTCACTTGAATGGGATGTTGGTGTTGACCATTTCCCTAATTTTTACCTTGATTTTAATTAGTTGAATTAAGCTTAATTACTCTTTTATTTGTGAGTGCTCACTCGATCAACAAACCTTTATTAATGATCTCTTTGAAAGTATGTACACATTATAGTTATAGATGATAAGCTATGTCACAATGTAAATTTTTGGTAAACATAGTGGCTAATTTTTTATCTAGTAAAATATGGGTGAAACAAATTACAAGGGTTCTCCATCACTATAGATAACTTGCAAAACTCTCACCAACTTTTTGTTTTGCTTGTGTTAAGTCCACTATTGAAATCTCATGCTTGAGATTATAAGAAAAGTGCTACGCAAACTTATTAGAAAGATCACCAAAATCCATTACTAAATTTTTGGGAAAATTTAAAAACCACTCCAAGGCTTGTCCAACTAAACTCCTTGGAAATAAAAACAAAAGATATATGTCACTATATGCAACTGATTGACATACGACAAAGAATTTAGTTAAATGAGCATTAGGGTCACCTTTCCCTTTGTATTTGTCAAATTTTGATGGTTTATATATTGAAGGAAATGGTATCTAAAAATACTCCATGTTGAATGGATAGGAACACACATCATATAATTTGAAATTTTTAGTCTATTTCCCAGCTTTAATGGTAGCAATTACATCCTTCATCTATTGCAATTCTTGGGATAGGAAACTAGAAGGAAGGTTGGTTTGAGGGAGAATATTGGTTTGGGTAGATGGTTGGGAAGTCACAAGTGGGAAACTTTGACTAGGGTATGATGGAGATACCTATTAGGATATATTGGTTTGGTTGAGGAATGGACCAAGAATATGCATATGTGGATTAAGATGTACTTGAAACTACACATTTAGTTGTGTGATATTCTAGTTTGGGTTGGTGATAAAGGTTTGACTTAGAGGATTTTATGGTTGGGATAGAGGGATGTAACTATACTATGCTTGATGTGGTTGAAAAGGGACATGCTATCGACTAATTGAACCTTGTTGTTGAGTGGGAACTTGTGGACCAAGACCCTATCTCTGAATTTGTGGCACATTTTGTACCAATAATTTTCTAGTAGGTACTTGAGAAACATGGGGACATACTTGTTACACAAATCCTTGTGGGGAAGTGAAAATAGGTTATAAATTTAGCATCTATCATTGACTAATATTTTCATGTTGTTGACTAGTCATTACTTATTTTTGGATTGGCATATTAGTCTATGACTGAAGAGGTATGTTTGTCATTACCTAGTGAGGTGGAACATTAGTTTCCCCTAATTGAGGTGGCAATGTATTTGTACTCTATTATATTGATACACTAGATTGTGCCTTCTATTGTGGAATAATACTTGTTACTTGTTGAGGAGGAATAGGATTCATCACATTCTATCATTGAGGCATGACATTGGCCATTGTTTGATTACCTAATCCCATAGGTTATACACTTGAGGAAGCAACTGATTAAGGTTGGAATGTAGAAACTCCTATTCTTTGGTATGATGATCCAATCATGGGATTAACTATAGGCACATGTTTTTGGCTAGTTGTTTGTGTGTTAATACCACTTTGATCAGGATTGGACATTATTTGCACATTATCCACTACATTTGGCTCACTATTTTGTGTAGAGGTTGAAGATACTTCTTCAATAATAGGCATATGCATCAATTTATCTATCGAATATGTTTGTAAAAATGGTTTTTAATTTGGATTATCTTGTCGAATTAACTTTATCAACACTCTTATTGAAGGAACTAGGTCAATAAGTGGCTTACTCACAATGTTCATCTAATTGAAATTATATACTAGATTCAAGTAGGTTTGATATGCTATATGCATTTGGTTAAAGTGATCTTCCATGATTTTTTTGCCTCGATTAGATATATTTAGGACCTGATACATTGTTTGGACTAGAGCCATATGATTACTAAAAGAAGCCTGTTGATCATAAATGATACTATGGAGCACTCTTACTAGACTTGGTAAATTTTCATGTGGGAAGTTTGATGGAAACTTGGCCCCTATCTCTATATATCTAACCAAAATCTCATCTTTATTCTCTAATGAATGTCACTAAAAAAAATAGATTATACGTATAAGCCATATTAGCAGAATATGATTGTTAAAAAATAGCTCATCCACTGTGGGTATTGTAGCTAGGTATTGTGTGGTTTGTTCTCAGTCTTGTTCTAAATAAAGTGGTGTGTTAACCAAATAGTTAGCTAATGGATCTTGGCTTTTTGCCCCTAATTGAGTATTATAAGAGGAATAAGAATCCATCTCATAAGGACTATTATCTACTCAAGGGTTTTACACCATTTCTTCCTATGCTACCACATTACTAATCCCTAGATTGTACATGAGTCCACTATGAGTATAGGAATACATGTTGGGATCCATAGTCAATACTTTGTGATAAAAGGTCAAAGAGTTATATAAACTTTAAAAAGGACAAAATCTAAAATAGATGATGTTCTAACTTTGTCTAGATTCATCAAAAGGATCAAAAGGTTTATGCAAATATTTATGAGGAAACAAGATAGCATGAAGTATCTAATGTTTCACTGTTCACACAAAGATAAGCAAGTAAATGGACCAAAAATCAAAATGCCAAAATATAAGGTTGAAGTGTTTTAAATCAGTCTAATCTAGAAATTTAAAAGTTTCTAGATCTTTTGGCTAAATGTGACATCAAAAGCTAGGCTCAAACAAGACATGACTAGGACTCTTGGCCAAACGACATCAAAATCTAGACTTTGAAATAGATGAAAGTTTTAATTTAATGAATTTTAAACACTTATAAAAAAACTAGGCATTTGATTTTTGGACATGAACTTGATCAACTAGGTATAAGGTATGAAACAAAAGGCACTTTAGAGATAGTTTATTTTCTTATAAATAATGGTATAAAACTTGGTTCTTTTGACAAATAAGCTGGAAAAAAGTGAACAATGTAAATATGCTAGACAAAATATCACAAAATTACACTTGAATTAGTCTAAAAATGTAGCAATAAATTTGAACTCTATGCAAGAGGGTCTATGAAACAATATTTGAAATGTTTTGGGTAATGGAATGATGCTACACTACCCAAAAGGTGTGATAAAAAAATTTGTTTCAAAAAATCTCCAAGGCAAAGATAATTTCCCATAATTTTGATTGCATAACACTACTTTCATTGACTCAAAATTTTGTGGTGCATAGACTCAAAGTGTAAGTGTTTAGCACAAAATGGCCTATCAAGTGATGATAATGATTATGAGTCTTAAACGACCCTCAATGAAAATGGGAAATTGAACCTAAGTTCCCTCAAGTTTAGTGAAAATGGAGAATCCACTTAACACATCAACCCTATGAACTTATAAAGGTGAAATTATAAATTTAGACTATAAGTGAAGGACTTAAACAACTTTGGTAAAGGTCTAGACTCAATTGGGTAGCATAACTATGCCAAAGTGGATGATATGACTCCCAAGCTTTTGATGAAATTTTAAACAAGGAAAATTGATGATCTCATGTAGGTAGCTTAATTCCTCTTTGTTCAAAGGAAATTTGAATTGTTTATTTACACCAAGTTTTGACTTCAAAAAATACTTTAATGTAGGACAAAACTCAACTGATTAATCACTCTTAGAATCTAAATTGACAAGGTTGATTGATATTGTTGGAATACATCTATATAAGTCATTTGAGAGGATTTTAAGTGTTCATCTAAAAGTAAATTCACATTATATAGTAGGTTTTTTACACCCCCTTTCTCTCAAATGATAGTACTATGACATGGACCTTGAGGTGCACCTTGCACCAATAATACTTTCATTGCAAGTGGGGATTTGTCTAAGATTTAATAAGTTTCTGAATGTTCTAGGGGAATAAATTTCACAATGACTTTCATGCCAAAAAATTCAAAATAAAATCATGGATTTTTGGTATGTATCACTTGGCTTATTGCAAAAAGTTCTAGTCCTTTTTGTAACCACTACATCTTATTATTCACTCAATGTAGTGCAATATCCAAAGTGCCACTACATCTTGTGTGTAACTCCAATTAAGAGCCAAATGAATTCAATGTTGGGAGTGAAACCCTAGGTCAAAGCTTCCCTAAATAACTTTTGGGAGGTGATGAAGTCCCCCTCGTAAGCCAAGTTTGCATAAAAATAAAGAAAACATGAAAGTAGAAAGACTTTATGGTCATTTTCAAGGTCACCCAAACTTTGATGATTTTTTAGGGAGTGCTTTAGATGACTTTATTTTTAAGCCATGGACTAGGATACTTATAATAGGAATGGTTATTTTTATTCCAAAGGTTCCCTAAAGGGGAAAAATGGAAGAGCATACACACAACATCCCTTTTTTTGACAAAAAAAATTTAATTTAAACAACTAAGTGAACACAAAAAGCTTGAAAAGGTGAGTTCATTTTTAAGTCCAAATGGAAAATGAGGTGGTGTTCATTTGAACCTTTGGTCTTAGTTTCAAAATTTAAAAACCTTCACAATAAATATCTAAATATTTTGTTAAATACAAAAACAAGGTTCTTAATTGATTTTTAAGCATGCAAAAGGTGATCTAAATATGCTTTTAGAATATGTCAAGATTGGTCCTAAAAAGAAATGTTATCATGCCCTTTAGCCTTGAGTCTCTTTTAGGTTTTAAATAATGAACTTTAAAAAAAGAGCTCTCAAGTTTGTGTTTTAAGAAAAATATAATGATCAAAGTTGGTTATATAACTGACGATGGTTACACTGCCTAATCAATGACAATTATCTAATTGACATTACTTATACTAATAGTGACTGATGATAGCTATTTAACTAATTTTAGTTTTACTAACTAACATAAGTTATTGTGTAAACTTGTGAAAAAGGAAAATGGTAAAACAAAGTCAAAAAATCAATTTTCAAGATTTTTAATGATCCAAATGAAGATTTTAAAGCTACAAAATGATCTTCTTCATGTGTGGGATGCATTTGGTCCCACTAGGTATGCCATATGTGATATAGGAATATAACTCAAGAAAATATGGTTAGTATGGTGTTAGTGATAAAATGAAAACAAAATTAAAGAAACACACTAACTAGCATAAAATCTCTAGGCCTAGACACTAGGAAGAGCTTAGTTAATAGACATGAATAAAAAACATAACTAAAATGCAAAATAATCTTGTTTTACCTTCTTTGGATGCTCTAAAATTCTTTTTGTAGTGGCTTGATTAGCTTGTGCTCATGAAGTCTTCATCAATGAAATCTTGGCTACCTCCATCTCTCCTTGGTACCTTTGGCTTGTGGCTTGGCTTGGAATCAATTTGGCATGGTAACAATAATTTATTGAAGCTTTTGGAACCAATATTAAATTATAACTTTACATAATCATGTCTTAAAATTGATGTGGTTAGGCCTCCTATTTATATATTTTTGAGAATGTCTAGAATCAACCTGAACCGTCCATCCTGAGATTGAGATGTGTGGTTGAGGATTAATTCAATTTGTGGAATTAAGTCTGTAATTATAATCATCATAACATTGGAATAAGGGGAAATTAAGAGGCATGGAAGACATCATGGAAGGCATTGATGAGGCATGGGAGGCATGAATCCTAATATTTGTGGCATTTATGCCTTAGGGATGTCTTCCCAAGAAATGAGGTCATATGATGATGTAGATATTCAAAATTCATTTTTAAAAACAAGCTATTCAACAAGTTTCCATGGAATTATTAATTAGGCCTTGATTTGAGTTAATTATCTCTTAAGCATATTTATGCACTTTGTGCATAAATTACTCAAATTGATAAAATGGCTTGTTATTGGTCCAAAATTTGACTAGATTGGAATTGGAAGGTAATGTCAGATGCATTGGATCCATTATCCTATTTAGGATGTTTCCAACGTAAAATAATAAAGACACACATCTCATAAAATAAATTTGATATAAAAGATCAATCTAGAGCACCCAAGTTCAAAATTAGCATTTTGACTTGAAATGATCTGATCAAAGTTAGCTAGTCCATAAATTGCATTGCCCCATTTAAGGATACCCTAGCCAAAATTGGCATTTGAATATGTCAGTTTTAAATATTTTAATATGCTTTAGTGTTTTTAGTCCATATGTTATATTTTGGTGAAAATTGGCCAAAAGCTTGATTGGAGGTCATTGGTGGCCAAATTTAGGTGTCTACACTTCCTCACTCTCTTGGTATTTTTGTCTAACAAATTCGTCTTTCTCTTCAAAGGATAGAATATGCTGGGGATGTTGAACTTTAAGAGGAATTTCATGTTGAAGAGGTGGATTGATGAGATTGAAAAATATACTTGAATATGACCCAGTAAGAACCATGAAGTATGAGCACAAATATATGAAAAAATAATGGTATACAACTAGATTTTACCTTGAATGGAGTCACCAAATTCTGAGTAGCACACCATATGTAGTTATGATGTTGTCAAGACTAGCATTCACCTTGACAAGTTACCTTTAGGATAATGGTCCCACCGAGCATGCCAAAACTATTCTCACCAAATATTTCACCTTATAGGAGGTTTTTAAAGCCTATTCTAAGATTTGGGTAACATTAGAATACCTCTAGGCCTGTGGGTTACCTATAGTAGAGGTAGACCTCTAGGTTTACGGGATAGCTCCCTAAATTGATCCTTAATTGATTATCATCTATATTAATTGATTATTTATGTGAAAAGAGATAGAGAGAAACATGAAAATGACCTAATATAACTAGTTGATACACCAAAATTATATCCACTAGACTACCTTGATCTGCACTATGAATGATTACTCACAAGACTAGATTCAAACTTCTATGGGACTCCAACATAAGTATTTTAAACATGTAGGTGATATATCCTAAACTTCCCAAAGTGAAAGTGAAAGAGGTATAATATTAGACACTATTAAAACTTTCTACACTTAGATATAGGCAAGGACATTGACAACACTCCATGTGACCTATTGGAGAATGAATTGTTTGCACATATTATGAGAGAGAAAGATGAATGTAAGGCTAGGTTGTTAACACTTATCATTCAACTTGTTAATACTCTAAACACTTAGGTAAGGTATTTTAGAACCAAAAATAGATTTAATTATTTATTTAATGGTAAATATTAATATTGAAACTAGTATGGATTAACCATACGAGACATGGACAAAAATTATAAGAGCCAAAAAGGCTTGTATTTATAGAAGATGAGAAAGGAAAGAGAGAGAGGTGGAGGTCAAAGGTCACAATGAAACTTTTCAAATCATGAGAACAAGTTAAATTTTAGGGGAATGAAGTATTAAATAGACCATGGAAGGTCTCTTTGGATAAATGTCTCTCCAAATCATGAAAACTTCTCAAAATTGGCATAAGACCCTTTAACTACCATCTTGGAAACTACATTCATCATTAGGCTTACCTTGAGCATTACAAAGTAAACTATGAATAATTAAAACATATTCCCTATGAAATGGGGGATAATTAAGCTTCAAAATGCATTAAATGTGTCCTTAACCATTGGTCTTCTTCTATAAATGCATTCTCATCATCTATAGTCACCATAACTAGCTCTATAGGTATATCTTCATATTTGATGCTAAGATGGTCATAAATTTATCAATATAGTACATGAAATGGGTGATATGACACCTTTCAAGAGTACCCTTTACTTAAAATCCATTAGGTAGACCTTAAAAGGTCTCCCAATTAGACTTATCACTTTCTCACTTGGTGGTCACCCTCCATTCTCATTGTCTCCCATAGATTACCTAAAGTGAAGGAGATTGTAGAAGTGTTTATGTGTTTTAATGAATAAATAAATGGATATAGGGAGTTATATTAGGTCTCAATTAACCTACCCAAATTATCTTCATCCTTTAAGAATCTCCTACACCTGTAAAACCATCAAAATCTATCAAGAAAACTTGTTCTATACCCTATCCATAAAATCAAGGTTTAAAAAAATCATGTGGGGAAGAGAATAAGAGATTCATATACATGTAAAAAAAAATTTTGGGTCCAAAATATCTCTCCTACATGAATTTCTATCCATATTTTTCCATTCAGGTCAAAAGTAAAGGTTTTGGAGAGTTTTTATTACTTTAGGCTCTTAAGGATTGTTCATACAATACTGATGTTAAAACCCCCAACCAATTACACAAAATTAAATTTTAGGACCCTATTCAATCATGCGTATCTCCCTGGATCTCTATGCAATGTTTTCATAATAGTGTGAGCATCTAAAAATGGTCTCTCGAGCATGAGAGTGTATTTTGCATACCTTATCATCAACTTGAGCCAATAATGACTTTTTTGTACTTTTTATCTATAAATTAACTGATAAAACTCACCTTATATCTCCCCATTAATATTATACAATGCATTTTAAGGTTCATCTAGTCCTATAAATGAGATTGGACCCCTTTAGGGCTTTAGGCCTAGTCTAGGCCTAATAGGAATAACTATGTCTTTGATGCCCAAAACCACCCTATGTAGTTTATAATGGATGTGAGGTCTTAAAAACATATTTTATCCCTAATTACTAATTTATACACCCTTATTTATTATTAAATTCCTTCCTAATACCCTTTTTTGTCATTTATTCACCCAATCCTGTAGTATAGACTACTTGAGAGTGCCCTCTATCTGAGACAAAATAGAGGGAACTTACACTATCTTCTCAATAAAACCAAGGATATGATAAGATAAATTAGTCAAATAGGTAATTATGTACCAATTTTCATATTTTTATTATATCAATAGGTAGTTTAATTCCTCAAAAAACCTCAAGGTAAACTGTGTAATATTGACTATGTGTAGGGTTTGTCTATTAACCATAGGTTGAGGCTTGAACTTCAATATCTATCTTATTTAATTGTAACACACACACACACACACACACACACACACACACACACACAAACACACACACACACACACACACACACACACACACACACACACACACACACACACACACACACACACACACACACACACATATATATCATAAGGTATATGTAACCATTATTAAGGTCCTCTAAAACATTAAAAACACCTTAATCTTCTACAAACTCCTCCAATATCTCCAAATCAAACCCTACTTATCTGACTGTGACTATGTCATTTACTCAGAAAGAGGACATGACTGTAGGTGAACATTTCATGTTAGACATTGGTGTTCAATTCCATTAGATATTATTGAAGTGTATGAATTAATTTCATTATTTTTTGAGTTCATTCATGTCATTTATTAAGGTCCGTGCTCCATGATTATCTATTGACACAAGTCTAAGTTAGTTTCTCTATTCTAGCAAACTATTGGTAACATTTTTAGACCAAAAAGGCCCCTATAGGTGATAGTCTATGTAAAAAATATATTCTTTAACTCCTTCCAATGCTCACTAGTCCCTTTATATATCATGTAAGGTCACTTGTCTATAGGGTTTGCTTCTATTGGGTTTCATATGGTGATGTAAGGCTATTTGAACTTAGAATACTATAGAGAATACTGTTATTCTATAGTGAGGAGTTACATGAATTAGAGACCTTTTTTCACCCTATCATGGTCAATCAACCAAACTATCATGTAATAAAAATTCATTTATGCCTAGGTTAAATTATGGAAACCATTAAACCAACTTAAACATCAGATATTTCACTATTAAAGGATCAAAAGAAAGGTAAAAACCCTATTTTGGAGACTTTAAGATAAGGTATCCGTTAAGGCACTTTATCAAACTATGAGAATGGTTTGGAGTCTATCTACAATAATTTAACATTTTAAATATCTCAATGTTACTTTTAATGCTCCTAGGTCTTAGTGGAGTTTCAAACAAGATCAAACACCTTCATTCATTATCATTAGGTCTCTATTGTGACTACATGTGAGTTTATATATAGAAAGTCTATAGGTGAAAGTAAGGTGTGTGTTTATGTGCATGGCATATTAGTTATACAAATAATATTAATAATCCACCATTAATGTGATGGTGCTCTCCATATTTCAATACCTTAATGAATATGCAAATAAGTTTCAAACACCTCATATTCAACTGCTTACTCATCTGTGGACTACTTGTAAGTACACACATAGTATATAAGACTACAAAGGTAAGGTGTAAATAGTTAACACAACCCATCATAATGCATTTTAATAGCTCAAAATTTATTTCTCACACATTGAGACTTCTTACCACTTCTAAACCCTCATGTTTGACTTCCATGAGTACGCAAAGATCTTTCGTTACCTGTCTATAGGTGGGTGTTATAAGAAAGTTGACTATACATGTTCTTGACTATGTTATTCATTAATGTATGAATTTTAAGCCATATATTCATAATAATATATTTCTCATTATGAAGTGAGATATCAAAACACAACATGTCAACTTGCATTTATATTGTTATGAAGGTCAAATAGAGATGCAAGCTTCTGCATCTGATGAAATTGTCTCTAAATTCAAAGGTGTCTCTCATTAGAAAATTGAGATTAATTTTCTCATAAATTTTCTTCAAAACATGCAAACAAGGATGGAAACCATGAGATAACAATGTACACACTCCCTAAAAACACTTTCACTAATTGGTTCATACAGACAATTGCAAATAAGAGAGAAACTTGTAGGGTACGGGAATGAGAAAGTAGAAAGAAGTAAAATCCATATCATTGATTCATAAAGCAAAATAAAAAATATTCTAAATCATACCATGTATTTTAATTATACTAATTTTACTAACATATCTCAAAGACATTCAACCTGATGCATCTCCTGCTATATGTATCATTAGAAAACTAGTTGACCAATTTTACCTACCAAGAAGATCAATAAAAGAATGAAATGGTTTATTGCCAATTTTTGGACCTAAAAATATGATCTAACATGTAAATTATCTCAATGGACCTGAAGGGTCACTTCCAATCTTTCCACATGTGCCACAACTCCTATAAAAGTCATACAACTAACTAAAAACACCCAAACTACCACTAATATTGTTGTTATGATGTTAATGTTGCATTTTTTAAGTTATTAAATAGATAATATAACACAAAAATGACACATGGATGTTTTAAGACACTTTAAAACACTTATCTACCTAGGAAAATTGTACAATATTCATTAAATGGCCTAAATATGACCTCAAATGACAAGAAATGACATTAGGTACTAAAGATTAATATGACAAAGATAATGACACATCAAATAATGTTTATAGGACCATGATACACCTTATAAAAACCTAATATACCCCTATACAAGTTTTATATTATAGGGGGTTGACCTATTATGACTTATGGTCAAAGTAGTCACCATTAACCATGATGGTTTTTTCTTTTTTAGGCGTAAGAGGTTTTACCTTATAACTTGGTTTAATTATAAATTTGGCATTAGATGTAGATGTAGCTGGTGTGTTTGTTACATACTTGAGATTATTAAACTAAATAAGCTTCATTTCATAGTCATGTACAACATATCACAGGTCATCAAAAGATTTGAACTTCATCAAAATAATCATGTAAAGGAGTAAGTAAACTTTGCTTGAATATGTCTTATAGCTCTTTATCTGCCATAGTATCTATCATTTTAGCTAGCATTATCTTTTACCTCAAGACATATTCATTGAGAGTTTAATTTGTTACTTTTTTATTTTGGAAATTTAAGCATAAGAAACCTTTTTAAAAATATTAATGGAAAAGTGTGCTAAAAATTGATATACAAGAGGTTTGAATGCTTTCATAGATTGGAGAGGTAAATCATAGAACCACATCAAATCATGGCCCTTTAGGCTTCTTAGGAGTATTTTGGTCAAAATTTTATCATTGGATTCATATTCAAGGTGTGCCACATAAAAGGTTTAAAGATGTTGTTCAAGATCACCCTTGTTATCATAAATTGTGAACTTAGGTGCAATAAAACCAGTTGGCAAAGGGTGAAAATATATCTCAAGTGCAAGTGGGTTATGCAACACATATTTGGAATAAATAACATGAGGAGAATTTAAATCATTTTGTTCAATTTTTGTAACATTTTCCTCCAAGGTATTTATAACTTGAAGGGGTGTTTAAACTGTAGACCCATTGGGATTTAAATTAGCAAGTTGAGTGGTCACCAAAGTGGGTGTAAACATGGGTTGAGTAGTAATAAGACTTGAAATTAGTATTGAGTTGAAAACAATGGTAATTCCATGGTATATGTATCAATATTAGTTTTAGGAAACAAAGGTTTAAATACATAACATGTTCCCCCATTATAAGTATTAAGTGGTAATGTGTTAAAGGGGAGGGATGTTTCAACTATACCTTTTGAATTTTTTGTTTCCAATATACTTTTTAGGATCTCATCAATATATCTAGGGTTTTGATGAATAATATCATCAAATATTTCAATTTTTTGCACTTTATCATTGTCTATTTTCTCATGTTCATTGGTTTCATTATAATCATGGTTGTCATTATCAAAATCTTCTTCTATGATAACCTCATTAGTATACTTTCCATTAACATTTTTATCATCATGATCCATATGATTATGTTCTTCATTGGTTTGAGACATCTTGGGTGGTGGAAGAGGAATTTTAATGTGTTTAATAGGTACACCTCCCAATCTAAGGCTATGCCTAGGTTGCATTCAAAATAATATAAGTAAGAAATGAAAAATTATAGTAATTTGAAACACTAACTGACTAAAATTTTTAGGAATTAGAAATGTTTGCATTCATAGGACTCAGTTTCACCAAATATTTAACCCTAAAATGTTAGATTATAGTTATCTAGGGTTAAAGGGGTAGAGATAGACTAGGGTATAAGGATGATAAACTATATCTAAATTATGCCAATTAGGTGATAAAATCATATATAAACATATGATGAATTCATTATACTGAGATAAGCTAAAGATAATAAGTAAAACTATGATAGATATGGAAATGACAAAGAATTAATGTAGTTAACTTTTTTTCATGCTAATTTAGTTCTAGATCTAGAACATGCGAAAAGAAGACTAGAAGAGGATTCTAGAAAAGTCATTAGGTTTTTGGAGCCACATACACTAGAGTCAACCCTAGATGGGTGCATTAACATTACCATCTAAACTTGACATAGGTGTCTTATATGGAATACCTACTAAAAAGGATGTGACCACTTGGATACTTATGGGTTTGATCCACCTTCAGTTTAGTGCATTTATATTTAGTCATGGACTATCACTCATGGATTTTCAAAACCCTAGTTATTCATATTCATAGTGACCTAGGGGAAAATGGGTTAGTGGGCACATGGTGTCGAGATGACCCCAAAACCCCCTCTATTAATGAACACTTCTTACATAGATAATAATCTAAAAATGACCCCAAAATAATATATTTCTTCCCTATATGTTGTCTTGTGCATATATCATGTAATATATGCAAATCATGTACAATAATGACCTAGCTTGTAACTTAAAAAAACCAAGTTCTTGGGATTTTCTTTTAGTACTTCAAACCTATGTGTATGTTGGCCCTATGACTGATATGTAAATAGGATAAGATAAGGAAGATTTAGTTTATCGAGTGCTTGATTTAATGCTTGAATAAATTACCTTAGGTTTTTTTGAGTGTATGTTAGGTGAGCCATGAATGAGGGTTGTTCTTGTATTTATATCAATCCCTTTGTAAAAGTAACTAGAATTAAAGCACTTAGGATAAATAGTAGGATACATTTAATTTGAAAA
This sequence comes from Torreya grandis, assembly GCA_037957365.1. Classification (NCBI taxonomy): domain Eukaryota; kingdom Viridiplantae; phylum Streptophyta; class Pinopsida; order Cupressales; family Taxaceae; genus Torreya; species Torreya grandis. Next base: position 823,783 of record JARHVA010006470.1, on the reverse strand, counting down.
TTGGATGAATTTATGGCACTAGACACTTACATCAAGTTATGAAACTAGCATCACATAAGTTTATGTCCAAGACACTAGTGTCTAAGGAGTAAGAAAGTACGAACAGACTCAGGAATTGTATAAGTGGAAGATAAGTAGGTTTTAAGAATTTTGGGAAAATTGGAAGGTCTGGGTCATCAATATAAAATTGATCTGACCAAGAGATAAGCCAAGGGGCACAAGATAGGGTAGATACAAGACTTAAACAAGTGAGAAAGGTCCAAAATTGAGAGGAAAAAACAAGGTATGAATTTTCCAAGTGTGTAAGACTAAGGTTATATATAATCCATTAATAGTGTCTACACCTACTATAAAGCTTTAAATGTAATATTTTAAGATAGTTAGATGTGTTTTATGAAATATTGAAAAGTTATCAAATATTTTTCATATTATTACACATGATACTTGTGTAGATACTAAAATCTAATTTTATATGATAAACTAGTCTTTTATTCTTGATAAAATCACTCATGGCTAAACCCTTCAGTTCAGAAGCTTCCCACTACCAAAAATCTCATGTTTGCCATCTCAATGTGCTTAATTACTTATCTTAGAGCTTGACCTTGATATTATGATTACCTATATCACATTTATCCCATAGTCTAAATAAAACTTAATTAATATCCTACTCTATTAGTTACATATCTTCAACAAATTTCTATCCTCATAGACACTACTATCAAGACTATGAAACTAATGTTAATGCTAGTGCCCTATGTCTTATGTTAGTGTTTGTTACCCTATAAAATTAAATAAGTCTAAGACTAATTCCTGTAAGTGTGAAACATATGAAATTAGAACTAATAGATGAGAAGTGGAATATGAAATCTAAACCCATAACTAATGTGCACCCCCATGATGGAATGCCAACAAGACAAGTGAAAATCACTAGAATGATGTTGACATGTGTAACATGAAAAAATAATAGGATCCATACAAGTAACCACATGGACCTAATAACTAAATCAAGAATTATGAGAAAAATGGTAGGAGTCTTGGATGATGAAATATCCTAATAAAGAGTTATGAAGTAAAAATGGTGGATAATGAGGTAGCTCACATTAGGCCAAGATGACATTCAAATAAATAAAATGTATCAAACACATTAACTATAGGGAGGTACAATTGAGTTTGTTAGTTACGGAGGAAAAATAGGAGAGGAAAAGAGCCGAGGAGATAAACATAGAGGGGAAGAGCTAAAGGACCATTGATCTGAGTAGGAATTAGTTATAAGACTATAATATTAGGGAGAGCATTCTTTGATCTAATTTGAGGGCATAACACTATAATAATATATCCTTTTAAAGTGTAGATTTTGATATAACATTGAAGCTAGTAAATAAATTATTATTGATTGTTTGAATGAATGGATTTGAATTTATGGTTCAAATATTTAATTATGTTTGACTATATGATTGAGAAATATTTTGACCTAAATGTCTCCCTTAGATTCCTTGATCGTAGATATACACACCCTATATACCCTTTTCCCTCCAACCCTATTCTGAAACATTACCTTTATTTGTACACAACAAACCCCAACCTAACCCAACCCCCATTATATCCATGCATAGGTTTAGTGTGTATGGTTATCCTCCTTACATGATATAACGGTGTAGGAGATGATGTTGTAAAATCCATAAAGTGTAGGTGAACTATTTCATTCCAGGATAAACTAGACATGAAACATTTTTGGATTCATTACTAGGACTAGGTACATTTTATTACTATAGTGATTTTTTGAGGTCGTTCAAAGGAACACATGGATTTTCACCTAATTTCCCTTATGTGAGTGAGTTTTTTGGAAGTTTGGTGGTAGGAAGGACCTGACTAGAGAAGTAATGAAGATGCACCTCAACATGGAAATATTAAGTGGCCTTGAACTCAGAAGGCATAGTTATGATGAACATCAATAGAGGTTAATGGATAAGATAGATCCTAGGAGAGGAGAGAGTAAAACTTGAGAGATGTTGTGAGGACTCAAAATGTTTAGTAAGGGTATGAGGATGATTATTGCACCTAAATTTACACTCCAATAATGTATAAACGAATGATAGATAGCAAAAGTATGACTTGGATCAAGAGTTTAGGGGACCCTTAAGAAGGGAATGGTATGAGGAAGCCATTAGTGAAGTATTTAAACCCTATGGCCTAGGTTCTCAAGCCCATAGACACTTAAAGTAAATGTATGAGTACCAAAAAAACTCCAAGGTTGGTGGTGTAATTAGAATCATTGCATAAGGGTAGATAAATATCCTGTTAGAATAACACATCTTGTATCGTCTATTAGACTAAGGGATGTGTGACTGGGACTTGTAGTGGATACCATACTATACATTATGCCATCTTTGGGAAGGACTTGAAACCTTCAAAAAAGTGGTCTACATAAAATGTAGAAACATGTATCATAGGATCAAAGATTAGACCCCATACATCTCAAGTAGTTGTAGGAATCATTGATCAATATAAGATACCAACTATTGGAGCCACCTAGTAGGTTAGTGAAAGTTAAGATTCAAACTTACCATAAATTAATATCTTAGCATTATCAGTCCCATAGGCACCAGTTACATATGTTCCTATCACATAGATCCACTATGGGATGACATTGAGCCTTCTTAAATATCATGGAGTTGAAATTTCATGGATCATGTCCACAAGTGTGAACCCATTTGGTGGGGAAATGGCATCACTTCATCCAATTAGAAGGCATCAAAATTTAAAAACACACTACTAGATGAAGTGCACACTTGGTATATGAATTTACACCCCAAACAAACTGTCATGGATTATGAATTTTTCAAGGATGTGTTATTGATAGAGTTTGATATTTTAGAGTTTGAGTAGTAAATAATTATTGCACTAAAAGAAATAAAGCAATAACCATGAGAGACTATTCACTCTGATGGTGATAGGTTTAAAACCCTTATATATAAGTTATCTTATAGACTTCATCATGTGTAACATGATCAATTATTTTTTCAGGGAATGATTACCTTGATTTGGCATGACCTTGTGATGTAGAATTTTTTTGAGCCACATGAAACATCAGAGGTTTCACTTTGAGTAGAGTTTGTTGGTAAGAAACGGGAGTCAAATCAAATATAGAGGTTTAACTCATGATTATGGAGTAATTTATATATCAAATATTGGTTAGGAAATCACACAACACATGCCATGGTTTATGGTGTGTTGACTATTAGGTGTAAGGGCATAATCAAAATAATTTTCCTAGGAGAAGTGTCCATGTCATGCACATCTCCTATGAAATTTTACATGAGGGACATGAAATACATTACTACCCTCTTCTATAATGTGTGAATAAGAATAGAGAGTATTTATTTTATAAATTTTATGATGCCCTCATGCATAACATAGATAAATTTTGGTTTATTAATAAATTCCATGAGGTACACAAATGGAGTTTATAATAGGCTACTACAAGACCAAGATATGGGCTATATAACCTTGTTTATGGATACCCCACACAAAAACAAGGAAATAGGAGTCATGTTAGAGGATGTGGTAGGGTTAAATTTACACATTATTCTTATTATAAGAGTGGTTCACTATACCATGTTCAACATGATTTCCCCTGACATCCCATTTACATGTATTATCATGGTGCACATAAGTTGGAATATTTCCCATACTTATATGCAAGTATTACATAGAATTGAAAACCTAAAAAGGATTATGGTATTGTAAAATGTGCATGGAAATAATGGCCACATAGGAGGAGGATGTAGAGAAATATAATGCCTTATGTCTAAGTGTTAGCATGAGTTAACGCACCAAAACCCCAAAGCAAAACTAGGTTAGGATGTGAGCCAATAGAATGGAAAATATATTTCATGTACTTTGTATGAACCCATTGAGTTCCTTAGATGAAATATAAAAAAATTCTTGTGTTGAGCATTACAGGTGATCCAAAGGCTAAATTCCAAAATTCATCTTGCCTAGGAATTGGAGAGAGACATTCAATAGAAACTCTGAGCTTGAGAGTGGAAAGATAGGGAATTTTTAAAACTAATTTACCTTCTACAACATGAGAATATGGCCCCCATTATAAAGAAAATTATGTATATGAATGACCAAAATTATCCACAATATTTTTGGGTTCTAAACTTGGTGTAAGGATATGATATATATGTCAACCAAGGTACACGTTATGATTAGGAGTTACTTGTCAATGCTGAGATTAATGGTTGACATTTCTATGACATAGTAATAGATATTTGGGCTAAAGTTAACATATTTAAGGTATAGACATGGTATAATTTGGGAATTCTCTTGATAAAACCTTCACCTCACATATTGACCATGGACAACAAGACTAAGGCATAACCCATTAGGATTTTATGCAATGTTAACATCAAGATCTTAGATGTAAATTTCATCCCTAAATTTGAGGTGATAAAACTTATTAAGGAGGAAAAATATTATAAATTTTTAGTAATACCATGGTTTTATGTGAATAATTTTGATCTACACTTTAATTATTGGTACATGATCTTTGAGAATGGAAGTGAGCATGTGGTGATTTTTTCCATTATTGATTAAGGAACCATGAATTTCAACCCTATAGTTCCCACATACATCCCTAACACCAAACCCAACATCAACAAGGTGAATTGAAGAATAAATGAGGAGGATAAAAAGGTATGCAATAATTCATAAGCCTAAACCACCACCTCAAATTGAGCTATCAACTGATGGGTGTAAGAGACCTATGAGGCCATTGGATAGAGATGTGGGGAAATATAATCCAACCTCTCATTTGAGCCTATATGCGATGATCTATGCATAGAGTACACTCAACCCCATATATATATATATATATATATATATATATATAATATGAAATGTTAGTATGAAATGATGAGGTCCTCATCTTACACTATTTTCCCCCTTTCACCAGCCATTTTATACCCATGTGCCACTCCAAAACCAACAAGTAGATAATTATTTATTCCACTATCATGTTTTATGTGTACTAAAAAGGGATATATATAGCATAACTAGACCAAATGGACTCATAAATAAAATATATTTTATATTTCAAGCACACCATGATTTTTCATGGTAAAAATGTACCCTACCCTCAAACCTAGATATGCTCCCCATGTCACTCAAGTGATAACTATTCGTATTTAAGACTGAATGCACATGATGTTTGATCATATAATGATACTAATATGATCCTACATAATCATTTCCTTTGGTACTATATTGGTATCAAGATGTAATAAGTTTTTTTATCCAATTTGTAATAAGGTTACTTCAACCATTTGCTTTTACTTGGTTGAGTAGAGTAGGATCTACATGTGGTGGTTACTCACAAGAGGTAATAAGATGTGCTCACCTATTAATATCTAGTTGATTTAGTAAATCAAGGGATTTATTTAGAAATTAATAACCTTAAAATTCTTAATTATCTCTAGCGATGTTAATAGCACTTTAAAATAAAAAATGCATTTTTTCACCACCAAAAAGAGGCAATTTATAAAGGCACCTAGAGGGAGGATTTCAAAGCATCCCTACACTAGAGGACAAGGTAAACAATTTAGTGTGGGGAATGATATGGTTCCAAGATAATAATAATTATGGAATCTATATAAATACATCATGGGAAGAAAAGAAGTGCATTGGAGGATTTGATGACAAATGCCATATATAGAGAGAAGAATAATAGGAAAAAAATTAGTGTGTTGACTAAGTCAAGAGTAGGACATAAAGAGATAGGTGTTAAGTATGCACATATAAAATTAATAATGGTTAGTTTTCCAACTATATGAAGTGAAGGAGGGTATAAACTAGACCAAATTATAAGAGAGGAAAACATATCTTATGCCCAATCCATATTAATTGTTTTTAGAGTTGATTGGTGTGAGAAGTGACTTAGTTAGGAAAGGAAAAGCATGGGAGGAATTAAGGCATGAAAAATATATGCCACATATCACATTTAAAAAAAATCAAGGCATGAATTTTATAGGATACCATATGCAACAAAGGTAAAAATAGGTAATGAGGGTGTTGAATGGGTAGCTGTCAACATATCAACTAAATCATTAGGCAACCCTTTCATACCTATAAATATGGGAAGATGACCTATAGTAAAAATTTGCAAGTTAAGGAGTGAAAGTGAAAGAAAACATTGATAAAATAAAGGTCACATTGAGAGGTATTGTATTGAGGAATTAGTATAATAAGTTGATAAGTTTGGAGGAAGGAGGAAATCAAATTGAGGGGTTAGGATTTGAAAATTATGGATAAAAGAAAACAAATATAGAGAGGTGAATATGCTACACTACCCTATTCATGTGGGTCAATTTTAATCAATAAGGGTATGATAATTTGATTCATATTTCCATTTAGAGATCACATGAATATTAAGGACCTATAGGCAGTAATAGTGGAATGAAATATCCCATTAGTTAAGTGAAGTAGCTAGATGGATGATGGATCTGGAAGGATTCATAGGCATTCATCACACATGGATGGATAGAGCCTAGTGAGTGTATGGCAAGACATGGGGATTTTAGAGGATACCCACACATGGAAATTCACTAGAGAATAAGAGGAAGTTATTAGAGATCATCAAGTGTAGCTATGCACCAATGAAAATTGGTACCACCATAAACCAAGTAAAATCATGGTGGAGTAGTGAATTTAGAGTATGGAAAGAATTTAAATACCGAATATGGTGGTGAGGAAAAGTGAGGGGATGGAAATAGCTCATAATAATATATCTAGTAGTATATTTTTAAGCCCATATATAATTCATAGGAAGTTGTGACCATGCTTGTTAGGGTAGGGAAGCTTGGGATTTATCCCCTAAGCTTCTCAATTTCACTAGGCAACCAATGTAGCTCACTAGAACCAGTAATCAGATGGATTAAGTTCACTCATATAGATATTAAGAGCATGGATCTTTATGTAATAAAGAATTTGTTGGGTGACATAGGTTGGTTTTTAATCTCCCATAAAAAATGGAGGGGGGGAAAGTCAAGGAACACAATTGCTTAGGATGAGATGAAGGGATGAGATATTAGGAAAATAAAAATTTTGAATGCTAGGTGTAATCCTAATCATAATAATTTTATGTTGTCTTAGAGGAAACTTAACAAAAATTAAAAGAGGGAGCATGTTCTTAAGAATGACAAAGATGAGGTGGAGTTACATGCCTTATCAAAATGCATTGCTAAGGAGAAGGGCTTGAGCCAACACACCCACTCTATGGTTTCTAGTCTTAATAAAGAGGCTAACAAGAGATCCAAAAGAGTGAACCACTCAGGGTTGAGGTGGGGAAATAAGTTTTGGAGAGAGTGTAATGTTTCACTTAAAATTGATAGTACTAGAAATTATCTCAAATGGAGCTATGTAGAAGAGACTTGCACAAAAGTGTTAATCTAGATGAAGTAGTTATTTATGATATAGATTCAAGGATAGCTAGATTGCATAAAGAAGGCAAGTAGAAAGTATTATCTTGTCTTATTATGAACAATTATTTTAGTGTGGAGTGATTTTGATCCTCAAAATTAGATAAGTCCAAGACTAACATGCACAATCATGAAATAGGAAAGGTTAGTGTTGATAGTAAAGAAATAACATGCACAATATAAACCCATAATTATAATGCATTCCTAGGATGGAACGTCAGCACGACAAGATATGATCACCAAAACCATGTTGATATATGCAACATTATAAAGTGGTAGGATCTAGACAAGTAGCCACATGGACCTAATAACTATACCAAGAATTACAAGGGTAACAATGGGAGTTTTGACTGGTGAAATATCCTTATAACGAGGTATGAAGTAATAGTAATATATAAGAGGTGGATGGAATTGGGTTATAATGACTTTCAAATAAGGAGAATTGACAAACACATTAACTATAGGGAGTTACGATCAAGTTCATTGGCTAAGGAGGAAAAAGAGGAGATCAAAGGAGATAATGAGATAACTAGAGAGGGGAAGAGTTAAGAGACCACTGTTCTGAGTAGGAACCAAATAAAATATTGTAATCTTAGGGAGATCATTTTTAGATCTAATATTTAGGGCATAACACTAATCATCAAGGCTTGTAAAGTGTAGATATTGATACAATATTAAAGTTGGTAAATAAAGTGTTATTGATTATTTAAAAGAGTAGATCTAAGTCTATGGTTCAAATATTAAATTATGTTTGACTACATGAGTGATAACTCTTCTAGCCTAAACATCTCCTTTGGATACCTAAATCTTGGATATATGTACCTTGAATCCTTTTTACCCTTCGGCCTTATTCCCAAACCTCACCCATTGTCATATGTCACTAACCCCAACTTACCATAGACACCTTTATCTCTATGTCTTAGGTGAGTGCACAAGGCTCTCCTCATTGCATGATATTTTGGCATAGGTGATGATGTTATAAGTGTCATGGAGTTTAGGTTAACTATTTCACTCTAAGACTAATTAGACATGCAATAGTGTTCAAGCCTTAAATATGGTCAAATTTTAAAATCTTTTGACATGTATGGGTCAAACTATTTGTCTTAATTAATCCTCCAATGATATAATTTAAAAATGTATTGTATTAATAAAAGTAAAATAACATTATTATCATCATGTATAAATCAAGCACACTTTTATCTTATACCAAGAAAAATTACCTCTTAAGCTTACAAAATTAAACTATTCTTCCCTATTTGTAAATTGGTCATAGGATTAGTCTTCTTACATGTCTAAAATATTCAAAGATTAGCCCATGAGAAATATTTTTCAAGTTAAAAGATATATAATTATATTCACTTGCATTTATCATATTACACATTTGGTCACACACAAACCCACAAAAGGGGGATAACTACATTAGTCTAAAGTCCTCTTCAGAGTATATGGCTATTTAGGTAGAACTCATTGATAGAGGGGTATTTAAGGTCATCTTGACTTCACTTGAGCCCAAAAACCCCAAGTTTTTTAAGTTTTAATTCCATAATTAGATGACCTAGGTTTTTAAACTACATACTGATATCCAAAACTTATGTGCATGATCCAAATAGAGAATGTACAAGGCAATAGTGAACCTTAACAAGTATATGTGTTCATTTTATAACATGACATGTATTATGTATAGGAAAAAATCATCAAAATTAGGATAATAGAATCAATTCTAATGTCTATATTCTAATGGTAGAGTCCAAACTAATAGATAAATAGTTTATATATAGGGTGGAACATCACACTATATCATCTTGCACCTACACTACTTAGATGTACTTGCACATCAATCAGTAAGCTAAGTATTATTTATTATGTGTTGTAACTATCAAAATATTTTTTGGCATTATATTTTATATATTTATAATTATTTCATAATTTAACATTGTATGCATTAAATTATGCTTGCCTCACTAATTATACTAATTTCCACTAATTTAGTCTAATTCCTATATTTTCTAGCTAAACTAGTTAATAGCCTAATAATCCCCATCCCATTACTATATCCCATAAAATTTTTTCTCATCTAAAAATTAATTAATCTCCCCATTAATCCTATAATAGATCCTATTACCTACTAACCTATTCCCTAAACCAACTATCCAATTTAAAATTCATATTTATCCAACTACCAACCTAGCCACCCTATCACCTTAGACATTCCTACATCCTTATAAGTCTTAAGCCTCATTAATTCCCATATAATCCCCTAAACTAATTGAGAAGCCTCTATAACTAGAGAATCTCATATAAGACTCTATAAGTCTCTAAACTAGATACTTCTAAATAATTTTTAATTCTCCTAAAATTCCCTCCATTATTCTATAAAAGGCTATGCTTGGGCCATGGAAAAGATAACTAGATAAATTATTTGAATTTATAGGTTTGCCAACCAAATAGGACCACAACATTTTCATTTATACAAAATAAATGATTATTTCATATGTTATTGGGACTATCTTGGATTCATAATATCTTGCAATACCCTCCATAGTACATAGATGTCTTAAGTATATTCATTCTAATATGGTAATCATAGTTTTATGGGTTAAATATAAACAAAAATTACAACAAGATAATTTTATTAAAGTATAACTATTTATACAACATATTAAGGTTAATAATGAGAAAAATGGTAATTAAAATGCAATCCCCTTTCCTAGGCAACTGATACTTGAGAGGATATTACATCAAAGATATATAGTGGACTCCATGGAGCCATTATTTATATGTACATGGCCTGACCAGTTGTTGAGATAAGATCAATTATTTTTAGAGAGTGTAAAAATCACTATAATTATAGTTACATTGAAGAAGTAAAAGATAACTAAGCAATGGTTTCCATAAAACACTACAACTTATATTATTATTTCATAATTGGCACATAGACATGATCTTTGGAAGCATGACCAATTTTTTTTACCCCATTATAAGCCTAAATCACTCTAGGAACATACCTTATATGGGATAATTGGCTATCCTTATCATTCCTAAAAATCCAAAAATCAAGAAAATACAAAAACATTCAAATAAATAAAAAATACAAAATACTTAGCATTTACATGTTTACTATCTTTTTCACATGATGTTTAATTTATGTTAGTATATAAAATATCATTCCATTTATATACATGTATATGTTTCATGGGCACTTGAGTGTGATATATGCATACACTAGATCCATGATACATGAGCCTATAGATGTTGGACCTTTCCTCCACCTGTGTGATGCAATACATTAGGGGCATCTAATTATATTGATCATTATTACTACACATACTACTATTTTATTATCACTTTACATTATCATGTTGAGCTTATATACTAACACTTACACATGTATATTCTCACGCTTACATCTTACACCGTGTTCTAGATATGCTATTTTACAAGATAATTTTATAACACATGTATGCAAGTACTAGTATTATATGAGTATGCTAGTTGATTATATTAAAACTAATCATACTTTTTCATGGCTTAATTGAGTGTAATTCTTATTTTCTACCATGAAAATACACAAAATCATAGATACATAATTAAATTATATACAAATTAATGAAATGACCTTACCAAGATGCACTGATTGAAATTTATTTATCTGTAGCATCTACCTCCCTTGATTAGTGTAATTGAGACTTGGCACCCTTGATGACATTGGCACTACTTCACTTTTTTAGGATGATATGGTTACACCATTTGACCTAGGAAATATTGGATAGATTGTGTTTACACTTGAGTTGTGTAATTGAGATTCAATGATCTTAATAACCTTGGCACAACTCACCCTTATGTTAGATTGGGGGCATGATTACCCTCCAATTCTCCTCTTCACATCTATGAGCTTCAGTTGTGAACCTTTATCTCAAATGCTTTAGAAAAGAAGCATCATTACTAAATCAAATTACCAAGGGGAAACATAGTTGCATCAACACACATATGTAATCCTTTCTTTCAATTATTTCAATAATTCAATTTTCACATTATATGCAATAATTACATTATAACATGTTCTTGGTTATAGTTAATACATAAATAACAAAATTCAAATAGCACTCAGGTTAAATTAAGGTGTGTTATACACACCAAGGTACACATTTATTACCTTTAACTTAATAATTTCATATTTATACATTACTAGATTAAAGGGGGGATGTAGATACTAAAATAAAATTTTATATGATAAACTAGTCATGTAAACTTTCAAAATATCATAGATGGATCCCTTCAACTCAGAACCTTTTTGCTAACAAAAGGCTCATGTTCACCATCTCACTATGCCTAATTAATTATCCTATAGTTTGATCCTGATATTTTGATTGAACAGATCACATAGAACCCATAGTATACATAAAAATTAATTAATATCCTACTCTAATATTTATATATCTTCAACAACTTTATATCCTCTTGGATACTACCATCTAGACTAGGATACTAGCATTGATGCTAGTGTCTCAGGTCTGGAGCTAGTGTATGAGCCTTATAAATGGTAAAATTTTCAAATATTTTGATATGTATGGGTTGGAATATTTTTATTAATTAACCCTTTCATGAGATAATTTCAAAATTTGTTATATAAACACAAGTAAAAAGTAAAAATCAATCACACATCTATCTTATACCAAGCAAAAGCATGTCTCAAGCTTACTAAACTACCCTATTCTTTTTTATTTACAAATCACTCATAAGAATAGTCTTCTTACAGGTTTGAAACATTCAAATAGTAGCCTATGAGCATTATTTTTAGAGTTACAAGATATATCACTACATGAAATCACATATATCATATTTCATAATTTTTCACACACAAGCCTGTATAAGGGGATAACTACATCATATTAAGGCCCTCTTTAGAGTATATATGGATATGTAGGTAATGCTCATTGGCAATGGGGTTTTTGAGGTCAACTCAACTTAACTTGATCCCACTAAACCCTTATTTTTATAAGTTGGAATAACTTGATTAGTGGACCTAGGGTTTTGAGTTACATATTAGTATTCAAAAAATCAACAAGGTGACAATAGGTGTTTATTCCATAAATGGGAATTCTTTCAATATATAATACAAGAATAAAAAATGGGATAGGAGCATTAGTGCTAGTGTTGAGGTTCCAAAATTAGTGTCTAGGTTTTTTGAGATCTATTTTTTATAATCTGACCAATTAGGGTGGAACATCATATTATATCATTTGGCACCTACACTTCTGAAATATACTTACACATCAGTCAATAAAATAAGTATTGTTTTTTATTTGTGTTGTAACCATCATAATATTATTTGGAATTGTACTTTTTATATTTAACATGCTTTCATAATCCATCACTATATCAGAATATCATCAATTTGAATTATATAATTGACTTGTTTTTTGAATAGCTTAGTCATTTTTTTTATTAGGCCATTCTTCCCCAAACTATTTATAAAAAGGGTGAAACAAGATGAATTATTATAAACACATGATATTCAATCCCTCACTTTAAAATGGGGAATATATCAAGTCATTTTCATAAATATCTGAGAAAAAAATATGGAGAAAAAGTTTACCTGAGTAATTTTTAAAAATACTTTCCTCCTAAGGTAAAGTTAGCCATACTTATCCTTATTCAATAAAAAACTTGGGATATTTGAAGAGTAAATTTATATACTTTGTTGATTAATAAGTGGATTAGGTTCACAAAAATCCCAAGGAGGTGATGGTTATGACATAATGCTTGTAAAAAAGTTAGTAATTGGGATACATATAACAATCAAAATATATGCATTAATTCTAACATTGTTGTGGCATTTGGGGAAAATATAAATGAACATTTTAAATGATTACCATGAATAGGGTATGAAATTGATTACTTTCTAAAAATGGTCATTATTGATAGGAATCATACATTTTTGTTAGCGATAAAAGGTATGGATGCATGAAATAAAATATTCTTTCTCCTTATGGCATGCCAAGGTACACACTTCAATTATATATTGATTTTATGCATGCATGCAATTCTGATATACTCAAATAAAAGTAAGGACATTATGTATAAAATAAATATTGGTAAAAGACTTCTCATTAGAATGTTTTTAGCAGTGTTTTTGTATATGGGTCATCACCTTGAATTAGGGAATTAACAATAGTTTATTTTCTTTACTTTTATTCTTTGTGTGATATTTTGGTCTTATATTATTCTATTTATCATTATGTCATGTTTCATTTGTTCTCATGAGCCTGTTCTCTATACTTTTTTCCCCTTTTACCCATGGTCAAGTCTTATTGATGTTTAGATTTATTTATTAATTATTATCTATATATTTTGTCAAATTTTTTATGCCAATAGCTATTTAATTCAAACCATGATAATCCCATATATACATATCATCTATGAAAATTGTAATTATCATGATCCATTGATAGCTAATTCAATCTAGGAATTATCTATCAAGTATATGAAAAAAATATTATTGAGGATCCATACAAGTTTTTAATTCATTTTTAAGTCTATGTACACTCTACATTAATTTATATATACTCAAGGACTTTCATCTTTCTCTAAAATTTACCTATAATAATGTGCATGTATTTGCATTTCATACTTATGCAAAGAATATTAAGATTCTTCTCTCAAATTACCATTCACATTGTACATGAACTATGATGAGTATGATTATAACATACAAGATATATAGTTGTAACCTTAGACACCATGTAAATACACACATAAATTTTAAAACATTTGATAGACAAAAACCACATTTAAATATAAGTGACAACAATACTTTTAATGAATCCATTTCCAAACCTAATCAACACCTAAAGATCTTTACTAACCCTCATCAAAATAATACTACCCAATCTAAAAAAAAAGATGTTTATATGATAGCTCAAAATTAACCTCCATAAATTTATAATTATCACATTTTTATGGATTTATAGGTTTTTCCAAAGAAACACATAAGGACCCTCATCTATTTTCATGTTACAACCATGAGATTTTGAAAGATGATTCTAACAATGGTCTATTATTCATTCAAGATTTCATATTTGCACATTTGAATTTAAAAAATGGCATTATGGTAGATAATGGTTCAAGTGTAAATGTGTGTAAAATGAAATTTATTAACAATCTTAAATATACACATAGATATTTACTTGATAAAATGATAATTATTAAGGGACATAGTTACATAAGTAGGATGCCTCTTGGTGGAACTACCTTACATGTCACCATTGGTATTAGGTATACATTTATTTGGTTTCATGTATTTTAAGTAATGTGAAATATGAGGTATGTATCATAAAACCATAGATCAGACAAATGAAATCAATCCCATAAATACTTCATTAGCATTTGAAAAATTTCTATGCTGATAAAGTGAACACTATTAAAGGAATTACTTATGAACTATTGACCAAATTTGAATTTTTGTCAAATTGGGTCAACCCAAACATATTTAAACTTTTTAAAGGGATAATATATGTCTAAAATGGTCTCATGTGTGTCTAAACATCTCACCCATCCTTGCTCTAGCCTTGGCCTAAGCCTAACTTCCTTGTAATTGTGTAGTCAACCAAAGTCAACTCTAGTCAACCCTAGTAAAACATGGTAAAAGGTTAAAATTATCTATAAAATTTCATAATATGGTAATTTAGATGATTTAAGGTGTTACTAAGTCATGATTTTATCTTTTACCATGTCTCATATGCAAAAAAATGCATTTTGGTCACTTTTTTGGCTTATTAAATGACTTGTACAAACTTTCAAAGGAAGAATATTTGTCACCAAGTTTTATTATAAAGTGGAGGAGGTGATATTATGTTATTAATCAGTTATATGGTATTAAAAAAGAAGTTTCATGCATGAAAATAGGGAAAACTCCTCAAAATCAGTGCCTTAATAACACTTGTACTGACTTGGGAAGTCCAATTTCAGCTTAAAACATGGGAATAGTGTCTCTTCATCTCATTTAGGTCTTTAACATGATTTTTTTTGTAGATAAAATGTTATAAAATTCAGTTTTAACTTCTATTTCTTCTTTCTTAGCTTTGCAAGCCAAGGAGAGTTAACTTTAGATGCATAATATAGTCCGTACATATGGAGTTTGGAGGAGTTCTCTTGGGGGTTAATATGGGACTTAGACTAATTAAAAATAATTCAAATAAGTCTAAGTTTCATGGATCCTCCTTTATGAACCATTGCTAAGAAGCCAGGTAGCTTTTTATGCTTATTCATCCATGAGGGGTCCCTTTTTGAGCTAGTTTCAAAATCTTTTGTTTGGTTTTGATAGTTGGTTGTTTTTAAGTGTTTATCAAGGAATTTACACAAGTTTTACATGGTTATATTGGTTTTTGATGTCTCAATAATTCAATAAGCCTCTTCTAGTCTTGTTTATACTTGCAAACTGGTTCTTTCACACCTATAGTTGTCTTAGGTGTCTTTAAAAGAGAGAAAAGATGTTTTAATGTTTTTATAAGATGTTATTTGATAATGGTAATATATTTTAGTATTTAAAATGCATTTTAGTGGTTTAAAAGTCTTTCCCTTGTATATTATTTCTCTTTCCATGCCTCTACCTGCATAACATAGTCAAAGTAGTCACCTACAGGCCCTTGGTGATGTCATGGTGACATATGAAGAGGTGAAAAGGTATCCCAAATTTTATTAAAATTGAAAAATATGTATTGGCATATGTGAGGGAAGAATATAAGGTCCATATGCATATATATTATCCCATTTTTCAAGTTCAATTCACTATTGGTGTGTCATATATCCACCTATAACTAATTCAATAGGGGTTAAAGAGATATTTTGAAGCACTTGGAGAGTAATGGAGCTTATATTAAGAAACATCATAGTTTTAAAGGGATCCTAGTATGAATTAAAGGATATAAGATGACCAAAATAAGGTGAAGAGTCCTTCTCAAAGTTAAGACTATGTTTAATACCATTTTCCCCAAAATGGCAAAATAATGCACTAAGAACTTTTGTGAAATCCAATTAAAGGTGAGGAGTTGAGAGTTGAGAAACCTTAATGAATTAATTTAGTATATTCTACCATATGCAATGAATTTGAAAAGTTATATGGGAAGATGATAAGGGGAGAAGAGTTATTTAGGTTCTCAAAGTGGCCTTTAAACACACTGAATTTAATCAATAACATCTACAAGACTAAGATTCCAACAAGATATTTACCCAATTCCACAATAATAAGGCATGATTCCATGATTAAATTAATTGTATGATTAAAAAATAATGTGTATAAACTGAAGAGATCATCATAGGTAAGTATAAAGTGTGTTTGACTCCTCAAGTATATCATTACTCTGTATAGGTTACCCAAAGGGCCTACCTATAGATAGATAGTGAGATTTTGATGTATTTATGGTGTTTGAAGGGTATTCAATGTGTTAACTAAGTAAAATTAATATATTTTGACCTTAGCATATTTATTTAGAATTCATACACACCATAAATAAGATCTCATGAAGCTACCTCTATCTACAGGTAGGAATATACAAGGTCATCTTAGTCATAGGATAGTAGGTACCAAGTTATGGTCAAAAGTGTATGTGAGAAGAAAATGGGAGGTTATAATAATGAATCAAGAAAATTATCACTTCATGTGATGTTAATTATCCCATATGACTCTTCCAAAGGAGTAAAACAAGTCTACATAAGGGTTCAGACAAGAAAACATAGTCATTTTTAGGGTAAGTCCCAGTTTGGAAGGAATAAAGTGTTTAGAGTATGAGAAATGAAAGATAATGAAACATAGAAGTAAAAAATAATAAAAAATTTAACTTTAGGAGAATAATAATTTTAATTATATTAAAATTGATGTATAACCATGCTAAATAGCCACCTATAGGGGTCTGTCAAGCATCCTATAGTTAGGGTTTTTTGAACCCAGTCTTGGAACTCTAAGAGCATAAAAGTTATTTGAGAGGTTATGGTGTTAGAGGGATATTATAGATACTATATTTGATTATAAAAATATAAAAATACTTCCCAATATAAATATGGGTCATTTAAAATCCTTAAAATATGAAAACATAGTCAATCTTACAAAATCCTATAAACAAAGTTAATTGACAAGGTCTATTTGAGAAATTGAGGAAGTAAGAGCTACTATACTTGGAGTTAGGTGATAAAAATTGGTATAAATCATACTTGGGAGTTTTATAATCCACTAAAATAGCTAAATTTTATGATCAAATAGGATAACATGCATCTATTCTATCTCAGATGTGGAACACTTTTCCTTTGCATAAACTGGTAGTTTTAAGGAAAAGATATAAAATGGGGGACCAAAACAAGAAAAGACCCTAAAATATGATTGGTGAAGTTATAAAATTCATATTTAAACATTTAAATATAAGATATAATCTCTGAGGTCAAATAGGCTACTCCATGCAATAAGGTTTGTAGGTAGGGTAGTTAGACAAGGTAAAAGCCTAACCCCAAATGAGAGGTCATTTCTAATTTAAACATTTATAAAGAATTATAATGATTTGGAGAAAATTAATGGGAGTTAAAATTATGTTTATAATCCATTTTGTAGGTTTTAAATGTCAACAAGGAGGTTTGAACTATAAAGTTTGCAACTAGGCTTAATAGGCCCAACCTAGGCCTAGTACCTCGAGAGGAGTCCTATCACTTTTAGGGCTAGATGAAAAATAAAATTTGTTGAAATATGTTGATAGGATGTTGAAAAAGGTGTTGGAACCATTATTTTTTAGATGAATCCATCAAGAATCCATTTTTGGGCTTGAAGATACTTAAACCCTATAGAATGTATAAAAATGACACAAATGGCTAACTTGGAATGCTTGGAACTTCCATGGAGATTTGTATGGAGACTCAAGGTGTTTATAGGTGTTATATATGGTCCCCAAGAAGCATTAAATTTCATTAGTTCAAGACTTCAACGTGTTTTCTCTATAAACAAATATTAAGACCCAAAACTTCTAGAAACCCTCATAAACCCTCTCTTCGACTTGATTGGAAAGATGAGACAAATGGAGTATCCATATGGGGAGTAAAGGCTAGGGAAATTAATTGAGGATATATATGACTCCTGAAATACCTACCATATGTGACTGAGTTATACCGTACTTATATGAAAGATGTACAATAAGGATTATTTTGATAGTTTTATGTGTTTTGTAGGTATGAAGAAGTTTCAAAAGATGAAACCACTTTTAGGAGAGAGATTGGGAATTTTTATAAGTCATCATGTCCACATATGGAGCTATATAAAATCCTAAGTGTGCCTTCTACCTTCTTTATCTTAGCCAGTCATAATGAACAAGTTATGAACGCTTAGTGAAAATTATGAAACTCTAATTGGGAAGCTTTTTAAGGCTTGATTCATGAACCTTATGGCTTGAAAACTTTTGATAGGTGTCATTCCTCCTTGTGTATGTATTATATTGTATAATTTGAATCATTTTGTGTGCCAATTTTGAGGGGTGCATGGGAAGGAGTCATTTATAACTATTTGAGATAAGTGCTCATGGATAGAAAGATATGAATGATTTTAGACCATTACAATGCATGTAAAGGATTATCAGTAAGCCCTCCCATTTATATCAATAATAAAAAATAACCCTACTTAGTGATGAGGTATTCTATTGAGGGAAAATCATGAATAAAGTTCCTTATGCAAGTAAAAGAGCATCTACACCACATATGGTGGAGTTAAACGAGTTGGAGGTAAATTTATCCATATTTTACTTTTAATACTTATATAATTATTTATTCCATGCTAATATAACTCTTTCTCCTTGTTTTACATGTGTCTTAGTGATTCTTGAGCTTCCCCTTCTCTCTCTTCTCTCACAATTCCTAAATATACTAGCCTTTTTGGCTATTGTATGTATCTCTCCACTTGATTATGGTGAATCCCTACTCAATTTTTGCCTTAAAATAATAAATAATGCTATTTTTACCTCATTTTTGATTTCATCAAGTGCATATTATGGTTGTTGGTATTGTGTAAGTGTATTTTGCTTATCTTGACATGTTATCCTTCCTGGTGTCTTGTGTAGTTTTAAATCTCTCTTTGTAGGTCATTAAGAAGTGTCTAATGTGGATTATGGTGTAGTGGGTAGCTTATTAATTAGTGTTTATATAAGGCCTATTATGTAATTCATCCTAGCCTAAGCTCTCTTCAAGACACCATGCTTGAAACATAGATGTAGAAGGGGAGTGTTCAATTGGATGAAGTGTATGTGTAGGATTATCTTTGGTTCCAAGTGCATTATAAGTGGTGTGAGTAGACCATCTATTTTTTTTACCACCTCCCCTAGATTATATATATATTTAGTTATCCTTCTCCCTTTTCACCCCCAAAAATTTAGTATTAGGTTTGATCTATAGTGATACATTAAGGGAACTAGCCCTAATTTAGATATCCACCTCAAATTTGGGTCACCCAAAACCCTAAGGTGGTTCCATTATACCAATTGAATGATGAGAGAATTTTCATCTCCTTAAGGGGGGAAATTTCAAGCGACAACAATTTTAGGCATGCCTAGTGGGACTAAATAGTCCATTCCTTGAGGAGTTTTGGTGTTCTCCTCAAGATATCAACCTTTGGATGTAATTCCACTAAGCACCAATGGTGAATCCAAGAATAAATGTATTGGTTAAGTAGTCTAGGTACTGTAATTGAAGTTGTTTTCTTTTTCTAGACACTTCTCATCAATGATTCATGGATTATTTTGATGTTGAATTTGTCTGAACATAAGTTGGTGAGACATATCTATCTTTGCCCATTCTCTCTCAATATGAATAAGTCCTTGGCCAATATTCTTTTCATGATCCCTATCAATCCTATGTTTTGTATAATCATCCCTATCAAGCTTGTGCTTCACCAAGTCCACCTAGTTCCTCTCCAAATTAGTCCATTGAAAGTTTCAAGAAGACTCTCATTGGCTATAAAGACTATCTAATAAACCTTGATACTAGAAATGGTTGTGGTTAAGTCATCCCTAGTGTTTTTATCAAGAGTGTGAAGGATGCTTTAGATAAAGTCAAGAGAGAATGGATGCCCATTGAGAGAGATAATTAACAAGGTATTATTAATGAGATGCTTGATGTTTGTGGTCTAATTTTCCACCTAGAAGAAAGGTTGAAAGATCATGAACCAACTCAATCTTAGCAGCTCCAATACACCCCATAATAGCCTTCAAGTGTGTCAAATACACCTATTCAAAATTCCAATCCAATCATGTTTCAAAATGCCCCAAGTCCTTCATGCAGACAAAGGAAGAGGGATACCACTATTGGAGAAGATTTTGAGAGAAGAAGGTTAATTTTGGAGGCTCATCTTGACAAGGATATTGAGTTGGAAAACTAATATATGAAGAAATCCATCATGGCAATAGAAAATGAGGGTTCTAAGTGTGACATTCCTTCATTTGAATCTCATCCTCATGAAGAATCTTCTAAGTCTAGTTTCACAAAATGGAAGGAAGTAATAGTAGCTTGTGGAAAGAAAGAAAAATGATGTCTAAGTAGATAAGTTGGAAGTGAAGAGAAGACTAAACCTACTCAACTCCCTCCCACCCCTCCTCAAGAAGCCTTGTACCATTCATCCCAAATTTATTTTACTCCATTTACTAATAAATATCCTATTTACCCTTAAGAAAATATATTTTAAGAGATCCTTTCCAAACAAATTGATGTGTTGGAACTCAAAAGGGAGAATCTCTCATCTATCCTAGATAAGTTTGAAGTCAATGAAACCATTAAACCTATCATTTCACCTCCTCTGATTAACCCATTTTTGCCTTCTTCCATCACCTTCTATCCTAAAGGGCCTATAACATGGGGACCTAATGTGGATTATATGAATGAAGAGAGGTTATATTTTAATGGTGAGGAACACATTATTCCTTAGAAGCCTTCTTGGGCTAAAGCTCTTGGTTTTGAGATGCCTAGTATTGGAATCACTAAAAGGTAGAATGAGATGGAAATTTTAGATTGGGTTAAAGATGAAGAAGAGTTGAATTCTTATGATGAAACATCATATTTTGATGATTAAGAAGAATAAATTTATTGTGTTAAAGAGGATGTCTTGGAAGAGTTTCTTTTGAAACCCAAAGAAGGAGAGAGCAAAGAGGTTGAAACAAGGGAGATACAAGCTAAAGTCCTTCAATAGATCTCAAGTGCTAAAGAGGAAGTATTCTATTATTTTGAGTCTCCTATCTATGATTACTATGGAGATGTTGGAGATGATCAATAGGAGGTTTTCAATGAAGTACTTGTGTCTCCTAAGGTTGAAGAAATAAAACTTGAAGAGGTAAATCTGCCATTGCATCAAGAAGAAAACATGGGGTAAACCCATATGAAAATGTTAAAGGATTATGAGGATTGTGAGAAGATAAGGATCCTAAGAAAACAAGACCAAGATATTGAGAAGAAAACATGTGTTGAGAGTTATCACCATCAAGAAACTCCAAAACATGATGGAGCAATCTATGATGACTAAAGATTTTGAAGATGATTTGAAGATTGGTTCTAAAACCACATGTGAAGCTGATCCTACAAAGATCAACAAAGAGTTTGAAAAAGAAACATTACTAGAGTTCTATAACACCACTTATTGAAGGTTTTTAAGAAGTAGTAACAAAAGAGAAGAGCAATAAGACCTTTCAAGAAGACATGGACTTGCAAGAGGTTGTCCCATTCATAGAAATTCAAATCTACTATAATAAGACAAAGTGAAAAAATTATGAGGAATGCTTCCAAGGTTAAGAAGAGTTCATCTACCTTGGAGACTTGTTTGAGATGACTCCATCAAAGGACATGCCATGCCAAAGAGCAAGAAAGAAGCATGAGTCATCTAGTACTATATTCAAAATCAAGAATGATTGGCATCCTCATTCATCTCTTGAAGAAGGAGATTGAAGATACTTTCCTTTTGATCCAATAAGGGAGGTATTTTTGGTTAGATGTACATAATTAGTTTGTTTTCTACTATGTCTTGTGTTCCCTAAGTGCTTAGTAGCATAAGTATGCCTTTGCTTTATGTGTTTACTTGGTCTTGGTGTGTGTTGTTTTTCCTTTGTGTGTTTTGAGGTCAATAATCTATCTTGTTATTCAATTAAAGGTCTGATACTATTGTTTAAAAGTGAATTTTACTCCCTTTTCCCAATGGATGAGATAAGGCTACTGGTCCTTAACATAGGCAAGTATGTTACCCTAAGAATTACTAAAAAGTGTTGAAAAAAATTGAATTTTAGTAAAATTGGGTAAAACCCTAAATATTTAAACTCTTTCATGGTATATTATATGTCTAAAATGGTCTTATGTGTGTCTAAACACCTCACCCATCCTTGCTCTAGCCTTGGTCTAAGCCTAGCTTCCTTGTAATTGTCTAGTCAACCAAAGTCAACTTTGGTCAACCATGGTAAAACATGGTAAAATGTTAAAAGCATCTTAAAAATTTCCTAACATGGTCATTTATATGTTTTAAGGTGTTAATAAGTCATCATTTTGTCCTTTACCATATCTCATATGTAAAAGAATGCTTTTTGGTCACTTTTTTGGGTTATTAAATGACTTGTAAAAACTTTCAAGGGAATAATATCTATCAGTTTTTTTTATTATAACATGTATGAGGTTATATTATGTCATTAAGTAGTTATATGGTATTCAAGAAGTAGTTTAATTCATGAAAATAGGGGAAAACCTTAAAATTAGCCCCTTAATGACACTTGTACAGACTTGGGAAGTCCACCTTCAGCTTAAAACATGGGAATAGTGTCTCTTAATATCCTTGAGGTCTTTAAAATATTTTTTTTTATAGATAAAATGTTATAAAATTCAGTTTTTACTTATATTTCTTCTTTCTTGCCTTTGCAAGCTAAGGAGAGTCAACTTTGGATGCATAGTACATTTCATACAGGTGGAGTTGGGAGGACTAATATTGGGGGTTGAGAGGGACCTTCGTATACTTAAAATTAATATAAAAAATTTTAAGTTTCATGTCTCCTCATCTATGAACCATTTCTAAGAATCCAAGCAAATTTTTATTCTTATTCATCCATGAGGGGTCCCTTTTTGAGCTAGTTTTAGAATCTTTTGTTTGGTTTTTATAGTTGGTTGATTTAAATTGTTTATTAGGGTCTATCCATATTTTTTCCATGGTTATCATGGTATTTTATGTCTCAATAATTCAATAATCCTCTTTGAGGCTTGTTTATACTTGCAAACTAGTTATTTCACACCTACAGTTGTCTAAGGTGTCTTCAGGAGTGAGAAAAGATGTTTTGATGTTGTTATAAGATGTTATTTGATAATGGTAATATATTTTAGTATTTAAAATTCATTTTTGTGGTTTAAAATTCTTACCCTTGCATATTATTTCTCTTTCCATGCCTCTACCTACATAATAAGTCAAACCAGTCACTTATAGTCTCATGATGACATCATGGTGATGTATGAAGAGGTGAAAAGGTATCCCAAATTGATTAGTATTTAAAAATATGTATTTAGATATGTGAGGGAAGCATATAATATCCATATGCATTTTAGGTTATGAGATGACCAAAACAAGGTGAAAAATCCTTCTCAAAGTCAAGACTATGTTTAGGACCATTTCCCCCAAAATGGACAAATAGTGCACCAAGCACTTTTGTGAAATCCAATTAAAGGTGAGGAGTTTAGAGTTGATAAATATTAATATATTAATTTATTATATTATACCATATATAATGACCTTGAAAATTTAGACAGATAGATGATAAGGGGAGAAGGGTTATTTAGGGTGTCAAAGTGGCCTCTAAACACACTGAATTTAATCAATACATCTATAGGCCTAAGATTCCAACAAGATATTTACCCAATTCCACAATCCCAAGGCATGTATCCATGATTAAATTAATTGGATGATGACCAAATAATGTTCATAAACTAGAGACACCATTAGAGGTAAGTATAAGTTATGTTTGACTCCTCAAGCATACCCTTATTTCATACAGGTTACCAAAGGTCCTACCTATAGATAGATAATGAGATTTTGATGTTCTTGGTGGTTTTTAAAGGGTATTTAAGGTGTGAAATAATTTAAATTAATATATTGTGACATAAAAATATTTATGGATAATTAATAGACACCATAACCAAGATCTCATGGAGCCACCTCCACCTACAATTAGGAATATACAAGGTCATCTCAGTCATAGGACAATAAGTACCAAGTAATGGTCAAAAGTGTATATGAGAACTAAATGGGAGGTTGGAATGATTTATGAAGATAATTATCACTTAATTTTATGTTAAATATCCCATATGACTCTTCTAAAGGAGTAAAACAAGCCTACAGAAGGGTCCAAACAAGAAAACACAATCATTTTAGGGTAAGTCCCAGTTTAGAAGGAAGTGTTTAAGGTATGAGAAATGAAAGATAATTAAAAAAAGGAATAAAAATTAATAAAAAATGTATCTTTATGATACTAAGGAGGTTAATTAAATTACATTTGACATCTAACCATTCTAAATAACCACCTATAGGGGTCCATCAAGCAGCCTGCAGTCAGGGTTTTGTTAACCTAGTCTTGGAAATCCAAGAGCATAAAGGTTATTTGAGAGGTCAGGGTGTTAAATAGAGATTATATATAATATATTTGATTATAAAAATATAAAAAAACTTCCAAAAATAAATATGGGGCATATTAAATCCTTAAAAATATGCAAACATAGTCAATCTTACAAAATTTTGTAGACAAAGCTAACTAGCAAGGTTTATTTGAGAAATTGAGGAAGTAAGAGGTCCTATACTTATATTTAGGTGATAAAAATTGGTATAGATCATCCTTGGTAGTTTTAAAATCCCTTAAAATAACTAATTTTGATGATGAAATAAGACAACATGCCTCTATTTTGTCTCAGAGGTAGAACACTTTTCCCTTGCATAAACTAATAGTTTTGAAGAAAAGAGATGAAATGGTGGAATCCAACAATAAAATACCCTCTAAGATTATTATTGAAGTTATAAAATTATTATTATAATGTGTAAATCCAAGATATAGGCTTTGAGGTCAAATAGGGTACTACATGTAACAAGGTTTGCAGGTGGGGTAGTTAGACAAGGTACAAGCCTAACCCTATATGAAAGGTCGTTTACAATTTCAAAATTTAGAAATCATTATAATGATTTGGAGAAAATTAATGGGAGTGAATATTATGTGTATAATCCATATTATAGGTATGTAACGTCAACAAGGAGGTTTGAACTATAAAGTTTACAATTAGGCATAGTAGGCCTAATCTAGGCCTTGCACCTAGAGAGGAGACCTATCACTTTTAGGGCCATATGAAAAATAAAACTTGTTGAAATATGTTGATAGGATTTTTAAATAGGTTTTTGAACCATTATTTTATATATGAATCCATCAAGAAGCCATTTTTTAACCTTGACTGTAGAATGTACAAAAAAGGACACAAATGGCTATCTTGGAATGCTTAGAACTTCCATGGGGATTTTCATGGAGAATAAAGGTGTTTAGAGGAATTAGAGAGGGTCCAAAATAAATAATTAGTTTTATTATTTTATTATTTCAATTTTTATTCTACATGAACAAATGTTAAGACCTGAAATTTCTAGAAACCCTCACAAACCCTCTTTCAGATCTAATTGGAAAGATGAGACAAATGGAGTATTCAAATGGGGATTAAAGGATAGGGAAATTATTTGAATCTATAGAGGACTCCCCAAATACCTACCCCATTAACTAATTTTTACCCTACTTATACAAAAGAGGTATAATAGGGATTATTTTGATAGTATTATGTGTTTTTTATGTATAAATAAGTTTCAAAAGATGAAACCACTTTTAAGAGAGAGATTGGGACTTGATATAAGTCCTCATGTCCATATATAGATCTATATAAAATCCTAAGTGTGTCTTATACCTTTTTCATCTTAGCTTGTCACAATGAACAAACAGTGAACACTTTGTGAAAATAGTGAAACTCAAATTGGGAAGCC
The DNA here is from genome assembly GCA_037957365.1 of Torreya grandis. NCBI lineage: Eukaryota > Viridiplantae > Streptophyta > Pinopsida > Cupressales > Taxaceae > Torreya > Torreya grandis. The sequence goes on along the minus strand of JARHVA010006470.1, from coordinate 797,266 downwards.
TTTTAAGGCTTGATTCATGAACCTTATGACTTGGAAAATTTTGAGACGTGTAATTAATCCTTGTGCATGGATCATATTATATAATTAGAAGCATTTTTTGTGGAAAATGTGAGGTGTGCATGGGAAGGAGTGATCCAAAACTTTAAAAGCTTTGGTTGAAAGATAATTCAAGAAATAAGAACAAAACAATTCAAATAATGTTATCTCTGATAAGAGATGTTTTATTGATCAAATTTGCAGACCCAAACATATGCTTATCTCTGAGAAGAGATGTCTCATTTCCATTTCAGGTTACATCTTCATTTATACATGTTTTGAAGGTGTGGGGAGGATGTGGAAGGTCACCAATCTTGAGGGAGATGAATTGGTTCGACCTCCATGATTTACAACAATACAAAATTTGAGGAATTACTATTTTTAGTAACTTACTATTTTTAGACTACACTATTAAAATTGAAATTTGGGAAAATTCCATTAGGTTTTAGGGGGTCAAAATTAATCGAGTAGATTTCAACTCCATCTCATTATGTTCCTCTCATTATTATCTTTCCAACAGTTCAAATGATGAGTCAATTAGAGCTATGGTGCAAAAGTTATGGCTCCCAAAAGTTTCATCATCAATTGGGGTGGACCCATCACCCGAATTGTCATCTGAATTATTGTCTGGATCATTCCTCCCTCCTTGAGAAGAAATGGCCCCCATTACATCAAAATTTGTCATCAAGTGTGGTAGTTTTACTTCAATTTGATTCTCGATGCATACTTAGAAGGGACTATGATTTATGGACTGTGCAGGGCCCGATTGTTCACCATTTTTGTTTGACCATCAGTTTATGGATGGAAGGTCATGAACTTCTTTAGATCAGCATATATTTTATTCTATTGTTGTGTTGTTTTTGTAGTCAAGGCTGTAACATCATCCCTTTTGGATTCCTATGTCTTGACCACCATGAGAACAAATTTCTTGGCACTAATCAAAGAGACAGATGTAGAAGGTGGTACTTTTGGTACCCTATAACACCATGTTCCAAGAGTGAGAGTGATCCTTCTAGTTCTTGATTCATATATACCATGTCAAGCATACATGAATGGCTAACCAAAGAGTACTTCACAAACATCTAGATTGACCACATCACATAAGACCTCATCTTGGAAAGGTTGTATTGCATATGAGAGAAGACATTGGTGGGTGACACAAAGGTTTCTCCCTAGACTCAACCATCCAATACTGTATGGTTTTGGGTGAGGCTTCATGGATAGATTTAGGCTTTTCACAATATTAGCAGAGATTAAATTCTTTTAACTTCCACTATCAAGAATGAAATGTAGAGGCTTACCTTTCACCCATAACTTAGAGTGAAACAACCTTTCATTGTCATCTAGCATCTCATTGTGTGTTTGTGATGAAGCAACAATGGCTTTAGGATCAACATCTATAATTTCTTCTTCAACCTCTTTGACTACAGGGTTTGTATGAGGTAGAGTAGTAGATGTTGAGGATTGTGACTCAGAAAGTAGTGATTTGATAGCTTGAAATTCTTCTTTGGAGTGAGTTCCAAATTTGTGATAATCATACCACTTCTCAGTCTTTCCTTCCTTTTGCTTCCAATTTTGGCCTCGTGTTTGACATTCTTTGTCACTTTTCCATTTTGAAGACTGATTCTTTATATTCATTCTTCCATGCTTCTGCTCAATCTTTACTAAAAACTTATATGCCTCAATGATGGTTTCTAAATTGAAGAGTTCCATTTCTCCCTGTATGTACCATTGTAGTCTGCCATGATATTTGAGAACCTTGTGTTTCTCACTTTCTTGGATGCAAAATCTCACAGATAAAGAATGAAAAATGTCAATGTAATCTTGAACAAAATATTCCTTACCTTGGCAAAGTTATTGACAATCTATATATAGATTGTCATATGTTCCAATAGGGTAGTATTCTTCCTTTACATCATCTATGAAATCATCCCATGTAGGTTTCATCTCAAGGCCAATATCGTCTACACTGAATCTCTTTTTGTATACTTCCCACCAATTTTTGATAGGCAATAATGCTTTCAGAAGAGCAAAAGTAATCTTCTCTTTATCAGTGAATTTATTTATATAAAAATAAGATGACAATTGATCCAACCAATTTTCTACTACATCAGCATTGATTTTTCCTTCAAATGTAGGGATATCAAAATTCACCTGAACCTTAAAGGGTGTTGGGGCACTGAAAGGATGTGCAGGTGCGGATGAGGAGCCAAAATTTCCCATCGAGATTTGTTGAAGAATTTGAGTGAATTGTTGTAGCATTTGCACTTGTTGCTATTGGAGGGATTCCTTCACCATTTACTTGAAATCAGATGCCTCAGTGTTGTCTACCATTTGAAGTCATTTGGAGTGAATAGGTGGATATTTTGTTGGTTTTATTTTCCACCCAAGCTTCCTGTAATCTGACCTCATCCTTAGGATCATACACTCTAAAGAAAAACTATTCTGATACCACTGATCCAAAAATAAAAAAGCTTTGGTTGAAAGATAATTTAAGAAACAAGAACAAAACAATTCAAATAATGCTATCTCTGATAAGAGATGTTTTATTAATCAAATTTGCAGACCCAAACATATGCTTATCTTTGAGAAGAGATGTCTCATTTCCATTTTAGGTTACATCTTCATTTATACATGTTTTGAAGGTGTGGGGAGGATGTGGAAGGTCACCAATCTTGAGGGAGATGAATTATTTTGACTTTCATGATTTACAAAAATATAAAATTTGAGGAATTACTATTTTTAGACTACACTATTAAAATTGAAATTTAGGACACTTCTATTGGGTTTTAAGGGGTCAAACTTCATCAATAAGAGCTATGATGCAAAATTTATGGCTCCTAGAAGTTTCATCATCAATTGGGGTGGACCCATCACCCGAATTGTCATCTGAATTGTTGTCCAAATCAAGGAGTCATTTGCAACTGTTTGAGATGATTGCTCATGGAAAAAAAGATATGAATGGTTTTAGACCATTCCAATGCATGTAAAGGCTTGTTAATAACCCCTCCTCTTTATATCAATCATTAGACCTGACCCTAATCAGTGATGAGGTAGTCTAATGAGGGAAAATCATGAAGATAGTTCCTTATGCAAGAAAAAGAGCATCTATGCCACATATGGGGGATTTAGATAAGTTGGAGGGACATTTGTCCATATTTTCCTTGAAATACCTATCTCATTCTTGATTACATGCTATTTTAACTCTTTTTGCTTGCTTAAAAAATGTCTTAGTGACTCTTGAACTTCCCCTTTTCTCTCTTCTCTCACAAATCCTATATATACTAGCCTTTTTGGCTATTATACGGATATCTCCAATTGAGTATGGAAAATCCTTGCTCAATTTTTGACTTAAACTAATAAATAATTCATTTTTTACCTCATTCATTATTTCATCAAGTGCATATTATTGTTTTTGGTCTTGTGTAAGTGTATTTTGCTTACCTTGATATGTTATCCTTCCTAGTACCTTATTTAGTTTGAAATCTCTCTTTTATAGGTCAATAAGAAGTACCTAATGTGGATTATAGGTGTAGTGAGTAGCTTATTCATTAGTGTTTCTAAAAGGCCTATTTTTTAAGTCCTCCTAGCATAACCTCTCTTCAAGACCCCATGCTTGAAAAATTGATGTAGAAGAGGAGTGTTCAATTTGATGAAGTGTATGTGTAGGCTTCTCTTTGGTTCCAAGTGCATTGTAAGTGGTGTGAGTAGACCATATATTTGGTGTATCACCTCCCCTATATTATATTTATTTTTAGTTTTTCTTCTCCCTTTTCACCCCCCAAAAGTTATTAGTAGGTTTGATTTATAGTGATAAATCAAAGGAACTAGCCCTAATCTATAAATCCACCTCAAATTTGGGTCACCCCTGAGGTGGTTCCATTGTGCCAATTAAATGAAGAGAGACCTGTCATATCTTCAAGGGGTGAAAGTTCAAGTGACAACATGAACCTCATACAAATTTGCAATATGAGGTGTTACCTCAAGATCTACTAAAAAATATACCTATATAAACTTAAAAATAAGCAACTAAAGTGAAATTACCTATCCATCCATGAATCAAAGTAATATTATTAAAACCTCATGTGAATATTCAAAACAAAGAACCTATTTAAGATCTAACCATTATATGACCTACAATTCAGATAAAGGAAAGTAAAACTTAGAAAAAATAATGTAACCATTTGCAACATAGATGATTATAATGACAATGATTTTAATGATGACACCTGTTATAATGTTGATGATTATACTAACAAAAATAGTGATGATGATGATGCATTAACCTTTTTAGACTCATAGGTCCCAAGATATATAGATCTAGACCCTAATAATAAGACTACATATACTTATATACAATATGTATAAATATATGATTTTATTGGTTAGCCTTGTATGCTAACCACATATACCTAAACTAAACAATCTATTTGTACATAGTTTATTTTTATTGATTATTTTCGCTCAATTTTTATTTATTTATAGTCTTAAATATGGTTTATGAGATTTTTTCTCCACCTTTATTCCATGTTTTTTCTTCTTTGGGCCTTTAAATTCCTCAATCTTCTAATGAAATTGACATTTATATTATTTTTTATTTACCTTCTTCTTTTTGTGCTTTCATGTTTAGTTATATGTTAGCTTCCTTATCTAATTTTTCACATAGTTTATATATATCATTATTTTAACCTCTTAATTTATCTTAAATTCATTGTTTATTTTCTTTTATCACTTTATTTTGGTTTTTTCTGATCATAAAATCATGTGCGAGCTTTCCTATTATGAAAACACCATTCATATCTTGGCCTTCTTCCCTAGTGTGCACATATGTCATAGTCTAGTTAGGATCCCTCCCTTCTTTTTTCTTGTCTTTTTCACCTCTTGACTTGTTTTCATACATATTAATTTACTTTGATTCTTTCCTTAGGTAAATATTCTAAATATAATAGAAAACAAAAATAAAAATTTATTGCTCTTTATCTTTTTTTATTAATTATTTACATAGTTTAACATATCATAATTATTTTATTATTGCTATAAGTTATACATAAAATTTTTATGCACATGTTTTTAATAGTATTATTTACATATATGTAGGATATACATTATTTAAAAATGATTATGGATATACAATAACTCAAGGGTAGTCTCATGCTGATGATGAAGTCATCCTTGTGTCGATTATGGAGGCATCCCTAAAAACACTTCAAGTTTTATCCTTCTTGATTTACATATAATATTGAGAATTATACCTTATTATATATAATTTTTTAACATATATATTTAGTTATTTGTTTAAATATTACATGATGCTTTATTATATTAGTGATTTTCATTGGTTCTAGACTATTGCACATGTTTTTTTACATTACTTACTATTTTTATTGTCTCTTTTGTTTAGAATTTTTCTACTCCACTTGCATGTGTGTGTTATTTTTTGTCTCTATTTTATGTTCTCTATAATATATGATTTATATGTATATACCATGTCACAATTTTTTTATATATACTCTAATTTATATTATTTATTCTACGTAACATTTCTTGACTTGTTTACTACATGTGGCACTTATTGAATTATTTAATTTATTTGCCATTTTTTGACTTGATTAGGGCCATTATATTACCATTAATTATATGTTTCTTATATTGGGAAGTATTATCTCTTCTATCCTCATGATTATATATTATCCACATTGGGACATACTATTTATTGTGCCTTAACTACTCACATCTTGTTTACATTTGGGAATATTGTTTTCCCCCTCCTTAATTATCCCATTAATAAATTTATTAAATATTTTTTACCTCCTAATGGTTGTAATTAATTGAATTATATATTGATATAATGATATATTTCTTTGATTATACCAAAAATTGTGAGAACTATGTTTTACATGATTTCATCATCTAATGATGTTATAAATTTACACATGGTATGCACCATCAATTTGTTTTGAGATGAAATTTATGTATGTAGTTGTCCTATACATAAAAATGTGGTTATGTGATTCACTTATTTTATATTCATCTATAAAAAACCAAATAATTACAAGAAATCCTCCCCCCCCGCCCACCCCCACCCCCCACCCCCCCCGACCCCCCAACATAGTTGGAGGAAATCACTAGATATTCTTCTATTTTTCCCTAGAGGTAATAAAAAGGGCACACTATAGTTACTTTCTTCCATAGATAATATTTACACATAGAAGAGTTACAAGGAAAATTGTGCACACCAGATATTTATAAGACACATTCCATATGTTCAGATATTCTACATAAATGGTGGTACCATTCCCATAACACTAAGTGTGTTTATTATTATTATTATTATTATTATTATTATTATTATTATTATTATTATTATTATTATTTATTTTTACTTATTGAGTTCATTAGTTATTTATTATCAAATTATATAGGCATTAATCTAATTTAAAATGTTACCATTATTTTCAAGTACACTAAATATTCATGTCAAACATAAGATCTCTAATGCTTGTCTAATGCTCATTTGTGGACCTAAGTGGTAGGTATGACAATCATGTATATTAATGAGGAGACAAATTTTTTTATTACAGGTTGTAGGAGGTGGACTCTATGGTAAGGTAACATATTTACTCTTTTTAACTTTAAATTCATTATCATATAAGCATATTAACTTAGAGTAATAATTATAGGCTTTGGACACAACTTATTCTTTGAAATTTCCAAGTGCACTCACTTTTTTTAATTTGATATATATCCACATAAATAGATCAAAGTGGGTAATTTGGGTATAAGACTAATTATTGCATATGTTATTTTAATATGGTTTTTGTATATCTATCATGATTTAGATTAAGATTTTATTGGTGTGTTTTCACTTGTGTGTAAACACTATTTATGAATTATATAACACCTCAGTCTTATACACCTAGAAAATACATATCATGTATTTACTTTCATCTTCTATAACTTTAACACTATAAAAAGGCTCACATATAGTATATCTTTATGCCTAATTACTTATCTCTTAGTATGACCAATGTCATTCTAATGACCTAGGCCTTATACCTTACTCAAAATGTTATAAACATGTTTATCTTCCATCTCTATAAGTTTTGGACATGTGCATACTTTGCAATTACTTAGACACTTTCATCCCATTTAGACTCCCACATCGATGTAAGTGTCCTATTCCAATTCAAGTGTCCAATGCCCTAAATTCATCTAATTTACAAATGAAATGTTTTCCTATGGTTATCCTAAGTGATTTAATTTAAGACTCTAAAGGGATTGGTATAAATATAATACCAACCCTCATTCATTCACCACCTAGAACAAACCTAGAAAATACAATGTAAAATTATACAAAAACACCCAATAAAGCACTCAAGTGGGAAAAAATTTCCTATTTTATCCTATTTCCATATCATTAATAGGGAAAAAATATCTATAGGTTTTAAGTATTGAAGGAGTACTTGATGAGCCACATTAGCCAAGTTATAAGATAGGTCATGATTATACTTTCTTATCACACATTGCATGATTCACACAGTCTAAATCATAGGGAGAACTACATAAGTCTAAGTCCTTCTTCATAGTATTGGCTATGTAGGAAGTATTCATTGATAGAGGGTTATTTAGGGTGGCTCAACACCATGTACCAACTAACCTATTTTCCCACAACCACTATGAATATGAAGAACTAGGGTTTTATTATTTTATAAGGAGTGACAATAAATAAATTAATCTAAATATATTAGTGCAAAGGTGACATAGAAACCAAACTAATCCATGTGGTCACATCTAATTTTAGTAGGTATTTTATATTAGACACCTATATTTGAGTTAGCTAATAACATTGATGCAAGTATCCATGATTATAGAGGCCCAATTTCTAAAATTAGATAAATTTTATTGAATTTAGATCCAATCCACTTTTTGCCTATTCTAGATCTAGATTTGTATTAGCATGAGAACCAACTATCTTGTCTTCCTTATCATTGTAATATATATCATAGTTATAATTTATATCTTTATCATCTTAGCATAATAAATTTAGTATATATTTTATCTGAGTTTCATAAATAATTGACTTGCTTTAGAGATAGTCTACCATACTTATGCCTTAGGCTATCTTTAGCCTTTTAACCCTAGATTCCCCCATTTATATATTTTAGGGTTAATCATTTGGTGATCCTAATATTTCATTTATAAAACCCTAGATATTAATCTAGGGTTTCTTGATTCTCTATTTTTGATTTAAGATTTAAAAATATTTTACAAGTTTAAAATTAGATCTCCTTTTGTATCTATATGTTCAATATGGATGCATGTGTAGCTCATTTTATGTTATAATTTTTATTTTTTTATAATAGTCTACTATTATATTACACTAACCCAAGGTACCATCCAAATAAATAATTAGGTTTATAAATATAATTAGAGGGTTTTAAATCAAAAAAACATTTAATCTATTTTCATATTTCTTTTTTTAATACTATAGAGCCAATATATAGATACCAACGTGCATGATCATAACCATTTGTTCCATATATATCTTATTCAATTGAAAATAACTATCCTTCACCCATTATTCACCCATGATTTATATTGGATTCTATAGTCTAGTCTGTCACTAATTTTAAAGGTAAATGTAATCAACCAAATTTGCCACCTGTCAATATATAAAAGATGCCTCTTAAGCCAAAGCTTATGATAAAATCTAATGTATATGACCTTGTTGAAAAATTGAACAAAACACATGATAATATTTACATCCTTGAACTTCTAAATCAATCTAATATCACACAAGATACAAGTGATATTGAGCTAAATTACTTTGCATAAATCATGCAAGATCTCAAAAATAATGAAAAAATAATAACCTTTGATCTAGTATAGTTACCATCTAAAAAGGTTATTGACCAAGAGTTGCCTTTTTTTCATGCAAGTAACTATGCATAACAAGGGTATCAAAAGGGTGCTCATTTATAATGGATCAAGCTTAAAAATTTTTAGCATGAATTTCCTAACCACCATGGGTATTAGTACCAGCCTTATACAAACATTAGTGATACATATCAAGGGATTCAATAATTTAAATAGCCCTCTGATTGGCCAAATAACTTTGGATCTAACATTGGGGATAAAAATGGTTCCAACCACCTTTTAGGTAATGTCTTAAACATTACACTATAATTTAATTTTGGGTATACCTTGAACACACATAATAGAGGTCTATTTTAATTTTGTGTAAAATTCATACATGAGGTGACCTTATTGACAATACCTACTGATGATGAGCCCTTTAAATTTTACAAAAATATACATTTTAATTTAAAGGGCATTCCTATGATAGTACCACCTAAATGATTTATTCTTATTGATAATATCCAAACTTAAAAGGTGGGAGAATCAAGTATAATGGCTCTATTATCTACAAATATAGATAAGGCATTAAACATTAAAGTGCACATAGATGCACCTCAAGAACAAGAACCAATACCAAGGGATCTAATGATACAAAAATTACAAGTACCTCCAATATTTGAGCTTCTTTTATTGGTTAAAACTGATCAGTAAGATGGCCATGTTTCAAATTATTATGATAGTGATGTTAATCTATCCCATGATATGATAGATGAGATATTACAAAAACTTAATTTTAATCCACTCAAGTAGATTTCATATAACCTAATTAAACCTACAAGTCCCAATACATATAAGCTAAATTCATCTATAGAGGATATGAAAACAAATCAAGATAAGGGTAGATAGAAAATGTTAAATGAACATGTAAACACTTGTTATTACATACACCCCTCTTGGATTCACACATTAATTTAATCATAAAAGGTAAAACACAGATACATCATGTAAATAACATGGAGGTCTCTCACAAGACTCCATAACATATTCTAAAAATCACACAAAACCAAGATTCTATGAATATAATACTTTCCATGTTAATCAAACATGACATGATATCTTTACCTTATAATAGACATATATCAAGTAGTAGAATTGTTCTTAAGCAAGGTTTTTCATATTTTAACTATCATCTCACAAATTACCATTATATAAGTCACTATTAGACATTATAAAACCAAATTCAATCAAACATTTAAAAACCACATTTAGAAACATAAGATTGAGGGTCACATACAAATTTTGACCATAAAGAGAAAACTGCAAACTATTTCCAATGATTCACATGAAAACCATCCTATAAAGTGACCAAAGCATGTAAATCTAACTATTACTATTAATATTGATAGGGTTTATTAGTATAATATCAAGTTTAATAATAAAAATTAGGATACAACATGTAGCACTACATTCCTTCAATATTTGGGACATAATACAATTTAATTAACATACTCTTCATTGATTATAGAATCTCCTTGGTATATCTACTTACTAGTAGTATGTGGACTACAAGTGGTCTCCATAATAATATGGATATTAGATTAGGATCCACATTTGACTTTCAAATTTGGACAACATTGGTTTATTGATTAGAAGGCAACAAAACATGATGAATTTATGTGTATCACTTATATGCTTAGGGATAATGATATTTTATTACACCATGATGGATATGGTCACCCTTCCCTACCGATGGCTCAAATAATACCATTACATAGAAACATCGAAGAGGTGGACATGTATCACTATAAAAAATATTTAAAAAGAATAGAAGTGATCCTACACCCTTTGATGATGAGGACTTCCTCAATTATTCCTCTCACATATTCCAAAAATACCCAAAAAAAAAAAAAAAATTACAAAATCCAAAAGTATGTTCAACATTTACATATCCTATTAGCTCCTTGGAATGTATGTTGTCAGTTCCATGTTGGTAGATGGAATATTGGTATTTTCTATATAAACTTGTGTTTCACACATATTTTGAGTGTGATTAAAGCATACACTGATACATGATCCATGCACTTTTAGATGTTGGGTTTTCCCTCCACTCACATCACTAGGATGTTGGGGTCATCCACTTCTATGATTATGATACACGCAAGTTATATCATTTCTATGGTCACTTTACATTATCATGTTTGATCTCATATATGTATTTACACATACCTTTATCCATGTTTATATCTTTCACAATTTATTTTATATGTTATATACTTAATATTTTTTTGTATCAAAAATATCCAATGACTAGTATGATATGTTATGTTGGTTGTTTATAATTTCATTTATGCACTTCCTTCAGTTTCTTACCTTGCTATTGTCTTACTTGTTTGAGCATTTGAATATGCTCCATTGTTTGTGACCCTCATGAATTTGTTTTCTTTTTTGACATTTGAATATGTCATTGATTTTTGTATGTTGACATTTGAATATGGAATTTATTTCTTTGTGGACATTGGACTAAGTCATATTTCTCTGATTATATTGCATTTGAATATGCCCCTTGTTTGAGGTCTCCTTGGACCATTATATTTTGATTTGGTTTTGAGTGATATTATGTGTGTGCTTGATTTATTTTTTATCTTTTATTGTTACTATCTACTTTTTTTCATTATTTGTATTGTGCATCTTAGGACTTAGTGTAATCACATTCTTTGTGCTTCAATGATATATCTACCTAGACATGTTCTCTCTATATGACATGTGGTACATTCATATTTTACATGGTTATCTTATCCTTTTGAGGTAAGGTAAATAAAATTTGATACTTACCCTCACCTCAAAATATGGGGAATATTAGTGGGGGCATGTCATAGAAGCATGAATTCCACATTACTTCACAGGTTTAGATTGTAGTGGTGGCATGTTTTGGAAACATGTTCTCCACATTTATCATAATTTTAGATTTAGTGGGAACATGTTTTAGAAACATGTTCTCCACACTTATTAAGTATTCAACATACCCATATTATAATGGGGGCATGTATTGGAAACATTTTAGCCACACTTACATAGTTTCAAGTTGGCCAAATTACATAATTATATGATTCAGATACACAATTGTAGCAAAATTCTATACATTGGTACCACTATTATACATAATTTTTGCATAATACATATCTAAGGTGCATATGATATGTAATGTACACATAATATTGGAAAATAAATCATTTTGAGATTAAAAACACTTTTAGATACTATCACCACCCACCAGGTTAGATTGTATTAAGCCAATCTACGAGAGTACTTGGTTCACTTTTTATCATGGTTGAGATGATTAAATCAATTAATCTTGCAAATTTTATAGGGTAGACTTGATTACATCATCTAACCTCAAAAAATTTATAATGTGAGTTAACTTGGTTCACTCACACTCACCATGTTATAAGTATGATTGGGTTGCATAGTTAAGTTAATCTCAACTATCAGGTGGTAATTAATCTTTTCTCTAAGGTTGGGGGCATGTGTCTACCAATCTCTCACTCTCTCTGTAGATATTTTCAATTTTTGAATTTAATTTTTTCCTAATCTCAATTTCATTGATTTATAATTAGATATCTTTTAAATCAAATTGGCAAAAGATAATATGGTTGCATAAATACATAGGGGTACTCATAAAAATTGATCTTTGTAATTACCTAAAAATGACACTTGAGTTCTAAGAGTTCTAATTGAGACCACCCATCCCTAGCTTATCCCTAAACCTATCTTAGGGCATATTTTCACACTTATCCAACCTTTGTGTAGACCATAGACATCCATAAATATCCTTTAAAAAGTCCCAGACCCTCATTTTGACATCATGACCATTCATGCCTTAGGTTCTACCACCTATACACTAGCACCATAATAGGGATAGTAGTACCACATGGCACTAGTGTCCAAATTTTTTTGCTATTGTTATTTCCATCCTTTTTCCACCAATGTATATCTTTTCAAATATAAGACCACCTAGTGTCAACCTACACCTCTTTTAACATCTTGAAAAGTACTAAAATAATATATATACATGACTTTTAGCCCTTTAACCACTAGATGGAAATTAGATGCAAATTACACATACAAACTTAGAATAAGTTATGCATAATCAAGTTTATCAACCCTTATTTTTCCTTACTTCTGCATAAACCATCTACAACATTCCTAAGCTAAGATTACTTAGGTTTCTACTCTCAAGCACATTCAAAGAACCCAAGTCAATAATCATACTAGCTTTACTTTCACTTGCACTAGCACTTAGGTGGAGAGAACTACATTAGGATTGATCCCTCTTTAAAGTATTGGTATGTAGGTAGCTCTTATCATATTAGGTCATTAAAGATGTCTAGCCTACCCTACTAACAAACACACTTTACTACTTGTATCAAATGAATGTTCTAACAACATGGAGGATTATGGTTTACTCATAAAATCAATCAAAAATTGTCATATACAAATATTCAAAAATCATGCATGAAAGAAAAGGATTGATAGACCTAAACATAAGTACACCTAGAAGTTCAAAATAATATTTCATAGAGGACATTACCGCTGAAACATGGACACTAGCACCACATAACACTACTCTCTAATAGGGTGCTATTATCTAAGAAGGGTTTTGATAGCTAGATCTTGTTTTTGACACTCAAACTAGCCTCTATCTTAGTCTATAGCCTCTAGATCTCCCATTTTAGTTATTTAAATTATTTATTATTATTTTTAGAAAGGTTAAATTAAGTCAATTATGGAACAAATGAGTGGTATTTATTGCATATTTTTACTCTAATTTACTATACTCAGGTCTTTAAAAACATATGATTTACATTCATTTGATTTTTAATAGGTTAAAACATTTGGTAAATCTGAATTAATTCAAATACTATTCAAAACCTAACCCTTGATGTTACTAGGTTTTGTATCCTTCTTTTTCCTATTTTCATTGGCTATGTTAAGCTTTTTAGATTTCATATATTGTGTTTTAGCATCCCTATTTCACTTTGTTTAATATATGCAATATAAAAAAGATATCTCTCCTCACTTAAGAAGAAGTGCTAGGCTTAGCATCAATCTTATTGAGCATACTTAGATTCCTTCTATTCAAGCTTATACCATGGACAAAAGACTAGTTACAACTCCCATCATTGATCCTTCACACCCTAATTATGTGGACTTCAATGATAATACATCCATAGATGAGAAATACAATCAATATCAAGATGATATACAAGATGGGAATCATGACACTCTCCCCCACTTAATAATGAAAATATTATAGTCAATAAGGATGAGATTATATAGAGCTTTAGAGATAGACTTTGGGAACATCCCCATGATAATTCACAATTTTTACAAGTCATAATAGAAGTAAAGAAAAAATCAAATAATGGTTAATCTTATACTCCCCTATATAATAACATTATTACACCTACTTTAGGGACAACTCATCTTATATAAAAACCTATCTTAACTCAACAACCTTTAATGGAAGATACACCTCCTATGGCTAGTTCTTCCTCTCTAAATAAATAAGCCATTATGTATGAGATTAATTCTCTATAGGATAAAGTGTTACATCTTGAATAAGGAGATATTAGGCCATAACATGACTTATATTCTCATTTTATTTTACATACACCTTTGTCACATCACATTATGGCAACTCCTTTCCCATTTGGACTCATGGCACCTAAGCTTATATTGTATGATGGTAGGGGTGACCTAGAGCACCATCTCCAAGCTTTCCACATAGCATGTTTGGACAACATGTCCATGATTGGCTCCTCACTAAGTTATTACAACATATTTTAAAGGAATATATCTTACAATGGTTTTATGATCTATCAAATTAGTCTATCATTGCATTTAATCCATTGGTAATTATGTTTTTAACACATTTATGAATAAACATCAGTGATAAGATCTCATATGCTCAACTATCATAATTGAAGCAAAAATCCAATGAGCTTATTGTAAAGATGACTAGAACCATGGTAGATAGATATTTCCAAGATATATTCAAATAGAGTTTACCACTAGCATTACACGAAGCTATCTTTTTCAAGAAGTTTCTAACCTTCATAGATTTATGACACATGATGAAAAAAAGAGAAGTCAAGTTATCTATATGGATAAACTAAAATATATAAGTGGATTAGAAAAAAATGTTAAGATTTATAGTAAGCCTCTATACAAGGTAAGGGCCACTAAAAACAAGAGTGATTCAAAGGCCATAATTAACATAACTTTAGAGCCATCTCCTCATCTATTTTTAATAGCTCCTCCACAAAGAGTTTGTATCAACCTTTTAGAATCACCAACACATGTTTTACAATAAATCCTAGAATGTAATGTCATATCTATCCTTCCCATCAAAGAGGTCAATAAGACATAGCCTCTTCTAAAAAACTATGATTCCAATGCATTCCATGACTATCATAAGGCACCAAGCCACACTAAAAACTGATGCATCATCTTAAAACATAAGATAAAAGATTTAATAGAGGCCAACATAATTAATGTGGGCACACACATAGAGGCACCCAAAGTTTAACAAATAGAAGCTAAGGCATTGAAAATATTCTTAGATCTATTTTCAAAGCATACAAAAAATGAGGTAGGGTAACTTTGTGTGTTCACTACATGTATTAGGCACATCCACCATTAGCATCATATTAAATTTCCATCTAGACCACTCATCACCTTCTCAAAAAAGGAGATTGTTGATGATGATTTATATTTATATGCACTCTTTGTATGAGCCTACATAGATCATCATGATATTCATAGTGTTATGGTTGATAATGGGTCAAGTATTAACATGTGTACTATCACACTTATATAACATTTAATGTATTCAAAGTAGTATATATTTCCTACAGACACAATTATTTATGGTTTTATTAGCCATGTTAGAGCTCCATTGGGAAGATTATACTTACACAATAGGTTGGACCAACATATGTGGCCACTAAATTCTTATTAGTACCTAGTGTAGGGAAATTTGACATTTTATTGGGCAAGCCATGAATACAACATTTATGATCCATCCCATCCACCATACACAGATGCCTCAAATATATACATGATAATTAGGCTATAAAAGTTGAGGATATTTCATATGAGTATCCTCTACCATCCCATAAGAATTCAAGCCATAGTTACTAGTTATAACTTAGTTACTAGTTACATCTCTAAGCATAGTTCTTATCAGTATACAATAGGGTTTAGTGGATCCACTAGTGCATGTGAGATATACTCCTAAAATGTTACCATATATGCATAATTTCCCATGGAGACCATTATTAGAGAGACCCTTGTGTGAGAGATATGTTATAGATTCTAGAGGGCCTCCCTCTACTCCTTTTCTTCTAAGATCAATATTATTGAGTTCTTAAAGTTCTCAACATAGGGGAGCTATACCAACAACAACATCTTCTACTATATGGGTCCCTAAGACCCTTATAGTTCACAAGACACCATATCCAGTTTCATGGATTCCTAGCACCACTTCATAGGTAGTGCTAGTTATCGATCATTTAGTATAACAGGTTTTAGGACCAAAATACCTTTTCATATAGCATACATGATCATTATTCCTTTATTTGACATAGGCCACATTGATAGTGAGTCTCGCATGAGATTAATCAGTTAGTATTGTTCCTCCCTACTTGTATATACTTTCCTTATTTTTCACTCCTTGGATATAGTTTCATTTTCATGTTGTTTGTATACATCTTATATTTAAAAAATAAAAAAGCAATATAATATGCCAAACCACACAAAAAATTCAAATATTTACTAAAAAAAATACAAGATTAGAGATTATATGTATATTTTCCAGACACTGCATATGCTAGCTATCTTAGTATAGTTAGTTTGTATCATACATACATAATTCACTTATTCTTGTCAAGTGTTTATAGATTACTTATAGGACTCGGGTGCACTACACTAATCTAGACTTTCTATTATCTACCCATTGAGGGCATATACATATATACATGTTTTCTTCATTTGACACTTTATACAAAGTTTTGATTACAAGGTTATATATTACTAAACTCTACATCATAGATTTAACATGGTTATATATTGATATTGATCATGCTACACCCACTCATTTTTTGCTAACTACTACTACTTTAGAATCAACATATGTACATATTATATCTTGCATATATTTTTATTACATGTTCATGCATAATTTCATTTGTATCTTTCCTAGTTTAGACTTGATTGTGTCTCTATGCTTCTTCTATTCGAGGGCATTTAAATCTATCATTTCTTTATAGATCTATGTCACTTATTTTCACTATATGTATGTTTTGGACATGTGCCCATATCCTTGTGTGTTCCTTCTTTATTATGTATGTGTACATTTGAACATGTCCATCCATGTGGCTCTAAGTAAAATTGATTTTTTTTAATGTATGTGGAAATTTAAACATGTCTTTGTATGTCTTGATTTCTTAGATTTAGTGACATGTGCCCATGTCCCTTGTATTATGGCCCCTTGGTCTACTTTACATGTCTCATTTGTGTTGTATGTATGATTTATTAAATGCACCATGGCCATGACACTTGTCTCTTGATTCTTACACATTTTAGTTTTATATGCCATGAGGGACCTAATGCATCTCCCCTTCCTACTTGGGTGTTGTGATGGACATCATGCCCCATTCCCATAGGTAGCTACTATATTATTACTTAGAATTATTATTCACATACATTTTTATATCTATCTTGATATCCTTATGAATGTTATACCTAACATACATCACACATTATAAACTTAAGCACATATTATCTTACATTTCAGTGTTATGTATGTACATTATATTGGGTTATTATGCATATATCATACATGATCCAATTAACACACATTTTACAAATATTTTTATTTTGAGGATAGTTTTTTCAAAGGTTAAATAAATCCCCTCAAAAGAAGGGGCATTCACAGAGGTTTATCATAGAGATTAGGCTATCCATATCCATATACACTTAGAATACCATTTTTAGCACAGAATATTAGAATATAGAAATTAGACTTAGGAAAATATAGTAGTAAATAGTGACACAAAAATCAGCTACAATTTCATAGAAATTAGAATAATCAAACATTAATGATAAAATTAGGACACTAGTACCACACAATTCCACTATCCAAATATGGCATTATTTTCTAGTAGCCTCAGTTTCAAAAAATCCTAGATTGCCTAGAAAAGTACAATAGGTATAGTCTAGGTTGACACATGTTTAGCTATAGATTACCACTTTTGGCTTTGTATATCTCAGATTTATACCAATTTTATCATATTGGGAGCATCATTCATGGAATGATCATTCCCATTTTAGTTTAGATACTCAGATATAGATTATTATAACTTAATACAAAATCCATATGCTTAGATATTAGATGTACATTATTTTCATATGCTCACTTCCACACTAGTTGATCAAATGGAATGAAAAAATCCATGTCATTCTCTATGTTGTACACATTAGACACAATGTTCTAGGTTACACATGAGATTCATGCCTTATTCCATCTATAATGGTTAGCATTCTTGAGTATCCCATAGATGCCT
Organism: Torreya grandis; assembly: GCA_037957365.1. NCBI lineage: Eukaryota > Viridiplantae > Streptophyta > Pinopsida > Cupressales > Taxaceae > Torreya > Torreya grandis. The sequence continues at coordinate 778,745 of JARHVA010006470.1, read as the reverse complement.
AACATATTCGAGTGGCTTCAAAGCCAAAATCTCTAGTTAGACATCTCTAGTTAGATATTTCTAATTACATCACATAATTTTAGTTTTAGATGCATCTACAACACATGAGTAGGCAATGATGGAGTCATACTCTACTTGAGTTATTGAGCCACCTACATGAGAGGTTTGGACAGATCATCAATCCAATCCAAGATATTCAAAGGCCATGATCCACTGAGTAGGGGTGGGAAATGATGGAGTCAAAATTGAATGGGGATTTTGAGCCACCCTCACCTAGGGATTGATCAATCCATTAGATCAGTCCAAGATATTCACTGATTGATCATTATATATATGCATACACACATGTTATCACCATATTTATGCATTGGTTTATGTATCTAGTTAGTGTATTTATTCATTTCCTCTTTCTTATCTCTTTAGGTAGTTTTATCTCATTAATCAATTTTGTTTCTTTACTTAGTTTTCTCCTTTATTTTTATATGTCTTAAGTAAGGATTGATTTATGTATATTGCATTTGTAGGACATGCAATGGAACATTTTTCACATACTTAGTATCAGATTCATAGGCTTCACCTCTTAGGTAAGTCTAGGTACACTTCTCTTTCCTTTATCCTATTAATTTCACTTTGCTACATTTATAGAATAAGGGGGGGGGGTGTAATCACCTAAAAATGACACTTGAGTGCTAAGAGTGATATTTGAGACCACCCATCCCTAGATTATCCCTAGACCTATATCAAGGCCTATTTTCACACTTATCTAGCCTTCATGTAGGCCACAAGCATCCTTAAACATCCCTGAATTATTTCTAGACCCTTATTTTGACATCCTACCCCTTCATGCCTTAGGTTCAACCACCAGGACACTAACATCATAATAGGGGTAGTAACACCACATGCCACTAGTGTCCCAATTTTAGCACTACTATCCTTTCCCTCCTTTTTACATTAATGGATGTAAATTTATCTTTTAAACCTTTCCCACTACCAAAAGGCTTTCATACACTATCTCTCTTTGCCTATTTGCTTATCTCTATTCTTCTAATGTCAATCTAATGACCCACACCTTCTACCTTGCCAAAGATATTGTAAACCTACTTATCTTCCATCTCTACAAGTTCTAGACCTAATACCTATTTTCCATCTACCTAAAAACTTTCATCCCAATTAGGCACCTACATCGATGTAAGTGTCCTATTCCAATGCAAGTGTTTAGTGCCCTAAATTCATCCAATTTTAAGACAAAACATATTAATATGGTCAACCTAAGTGCTTTAATATGAGATATTATCTAAAGGTATTTTTATAAATATAATATAAACCCTCATTCATTCACCACCTAACACATACCTATAAAATACCAAGGCAACTTAAAAAAATCATTCAATTAAGCAATCAAATGGGCAAAGCTTCTATATTTTATCCTATTTCCATATTAGTCATAGGGAAAACATATCTATAGGTCTAAAGTATTGAAGGATCACTCTATGAGCCACATTTTCTAAGTTATAAGTTAGGTCATTATTATAAAAAATTGCATGATTCATATATAAGCCAACACCTAGGGGAGAACTACATAAGTTTGAGGCCCTCTTCAGAGTATTGGCTATGTAAGTAGTGATTATTGATAGAGGGGGATTTAGAGAAGTTTGAAAATTTTTACCCACTAACCCATTTTTAGCATAGACATTATAAAGATGAAGAATTAGGTTTTTAATATTTGAAAAGGAGTGATAGTCCATGACCTAGATCTGAATGTACTAGAATGAAGGCGACACAAAACCCAAAAGCATACAAGTGGTCATATCCAATTTTAGTAGGTATTCCATATGTGACACATATATCTATGTTAGATAATATTATTGATTCAATAATTCTATGTTAATGTAAGTATTCACCACTACAAAGGTCAAATTGATAGAATTAGGGGACTATTCTAGAATCTAGATCTTGTCTAATTTTTGCCTATTCTAGATACAGATCTATATGAGCATTAAAATTAGTTATCTTATTTTCCTTATCATTGTAATATCTAACATAATTATACCTTATATATTTATCATCATTCCATATTAAATTTAGTATATGTTTTATTTGAGATTAAAAAATAGTTGCCCTGCTTTAGATATAGTCTACCATCCTTGATCCCTAGGTTATCTATACCCCTTTAATCATATATTCCCACATATGTATATTTTAGGGTTAAACATTATGTTAGGCCCTATTTAACCTCTATTAATTTGTGGTCCTTAAATATTTACTTTTTATTAACTATGGGTCTATGATAATAACACCATTTAATGTGGAACACTTAATTTCCTACATGTTGAATTTTTAGTTTCTTTTGTACAAGTATAGATACTCCCCTAATTTCAAAATCATTGTTTTTAGTTTTGGGTCATATTTTCAAGATCACACGAAGATCAACCCTTTAATTTTGACCATTAATGAAATATAGTTGTTTGATCTCAGTTGTGACCTATCTTGAGTCATTTGGTCTTGATCACTCATGACTTATAGGACCCATGACCCATGTTCCGTTATTTGTTGGTATTTTGTGGCAATTTTTTTGACTTCTCCACTATTTTGATTTTTTTTTGGTGGTAATAGGTCTTAATTTTAATTCAATAAGTTTAAATATATAAGCATTCTAATGCATTTAAGATAAAGAGGTACACAAGGAAAAATAATAATTGGATGTCATATCCTAAGTTACACTATGTTTTATTTAGTATAGCTATCTATTGATGTGGCCATTATACCAAAAGTTGAAGTGAAAGATCATATAAAATCTATTACTTTCTCACATCTCATATGAAAGGATAAGGGTTAGGATATTTATATTACACTAGATTAATTATTGGGTTACATGAGTGATGATTACCAAATTATCTAAAAATAGGTTTTTAATTGAGGAATGCACATCATAAATATACCTATTTATTATGCTCTTGCAAGGTATCTTGGAGTGGAATAGGGTTTGGAGAAATTATAAGGAATTATAGAAGATTCACAACTCAATTCAAAAATATGGGAGAGTTTTCTGATTAGAAGAAATAGTTAAAGGTGTTTACATAATTTCATTATGATTTGACATTATCAGACTAAGATCGATCCCTATAGTTAAGATTGAAACTTATCTTGGTAAGATCAACCCATCAATTTTTGTCATTACAAAAATCAAGTGGTTTTATTTTGACTATTTTCTCCACTTATTTGATTTACATCAAATTTATAAGTTTGCTTTCAAACTACTTCCAAACATGTTTTCACCTAGTTTCATATTATAATAATGCATAGGTTAATCAAAATATAGATATTTCACTATACACTCTCTTTGTCAAGTTTCAAGTGAATTAAACCACTTTTTGTATAATTTAGACATCATTTGTTTTATTTAGATTAAATTTATCTAACACAAATTTATTTGATGATTAGTCTAGTATTTCTTGACCATTAGCCATTTTTTATCAATAAAACAATTTCAAGTTTGTATCTATTCAATGAAAATATGTGTTCCATAATTTATTTGATAAATTTTAATTTTACACCTAATCAATCAAATGCATGTAACCTTAATGCTTGGGATCATTTTTAAATTTTGAAAAAGCTATTTTTTAAATTCATAATTCAAGTTAAAAACATTTTTTGGTTTAAAATTCTAGTAAAAAATTTCTAATTCATAACTCTGATAATTTTTTTTTCTAATTCACAAATATTATAAAAAATGTTTACCCTTTATAAAATAAATTTAAATTTATATATAAAATTAATAAATAATAATAATTTTCATGAGACTTAACACTACCACCATGTCATTTATGGTATGTTTTAAGCTAAAGGTTATATTAAAGGACAAAAATATACTTGAATACCGAAGGTCTAAATTATATTGTATAAAATCTTGAAAAAGAGATATTTCACTCATAAAATTTGACCCTAAACATTAGCATTAAATGAGTGCTCAACAATTAGATAAATAGAAGAAATTTGAACCTAAACATGGCTGCCAAATGGCATCGGTGAGGAGCAAGCAATTTATACATTATATGTTCGTTGGAAAGACCAAAACCTCTGATTGGAAATTTTAATTTATAAATATTATAAAACTCAAAGCAATGATAAGGGAACTCAAATATTAATCGTATAAATCTCATTTAAGAATAGACCTCTAAACTTTTTTTTTATAATACATTCATAGGCTAATTTTTTGAAAAATTAGTATGGATTTTTTTCAGATTTATGAATTAAATGTAATATTTAAAATAAAAAATAATTTGGTTAAAACTATCAATTAACTAATATTTTATTTATTGATTTAATAAATATAATTATGCATGAAATTTATAATATGATTATTCACGTAATTTGTATCCATACAACACAAATGTCAAGTGTTTTGGTTCAATTGATATAAGTTCTTACCAACTTAATTAATTTATGTCTAAGAAATTATACTAAGTAAATATATATAATAAAAGAATAAAAACACCAAAGATGAATATAATAAGGGAAAATCCATTATTTATAAATATAAAATATTTATAATTAAAAAAAAGTACATCATGACAACATTTTTTTAAGGAACTAGCAATTTTATAAAAAATTAAGCTAATAGTATAGAAAAAATATTCTAATAATGCTACATACTACCTAATTTATCTAACAACCCCTTTAATGATTAAATCAATTATAATATAAATTATTTAGTCATTACATCAATAATATAATCTTGTGTAGAAAATGGGGCTTAACAAGTATGATGAAGTCTAAACATGAACTTAATCAAAGTGTAATTATGATGCTAATGTAACATATATTGTTTGGTGTCTCTATCATTACCATTCCATCTCATCAGAGTGAGTGGATAAATAACTTCTACTTTATTTTAAAAATAGGAAGTGTTATTGACTATTACATTTACTATATTCACTTTATTGTACCTCAATACGTAGTTTTTTTTGAATAGTTTCATCTTTCACCTATTTGTTTAATGTGATAAATTTGAAAATAGAATATAGATCACCATATTGAGGTTGCTAATCTTAATATAATTAACTTATTTTAATTTCAAAATTAAATAACAATATCTAGTATCATGATATATCCTTTAAGGGATATTCACATGTCGATCTATTAAGCATCTAATAATTAACACTCTCCAATCTTGAAGTATCTTGGGACATATACTAAAAACAACACTATGGTGTCCTATCTACATGCACATAACACACACCGTATCTATGGTGGCCTAATCCAACATGGAAATGTCCTAAGACATCTACCATACACCATAATAATGGTGGTCATTTATAATTCACCTACTACACAAAAAAACTATGTTTGTCTATTTGAATTCCTAGAGGTACACCTTTAACTATTGACTTTCCTTAAGAAAAACTATATGTCCAATGGTTATACGATTCCATTTTTTTAGAATGATCATTCTCTTATCCTCAAAATTTTCTAGTGAGGGAATTCCCACCACCAATACCAAAATAAGTATAACTTAAATGATTATTGTTTATCATTCTAGTGTTGTAATTCCCATCACTATTGAGCTAAAGTCTACCACTTTTTCAAGTGCTTAATACCTATGTCATTTTCCAATAATTTTCAAAGATACTCCTTAGGTCCACATCCACTATTGAATGCCACTAGATTACACTCATTATAGATTTCATTAATATCCACTCATCATAGAGTGCTTCCACATTAGAACACTTGTCACATGAACATTTGTATGATGCACCTTTTCTACACCAAAACACCTAATCACTTGAACACTCTATTTGATGATTATTTTCCACATAAAAACACCTTTTCACTTGAACACTTCACCTTATACACATTTTCACTTGAATTATTCACCTTATACACCTTTTCCAAATCAAAACACCTCATCTCTCAAGCACTTCATCTAATACCTTGGACTCAAAGTATTATCCTTGGTTTATTGACCATGACCCTATTATATCAATCTTAATGGATGCGATATTTGTCTTATTTACACTCCCTAGGGTCAATCCACCATTCTCCAAAAAATATATTACATGTTTATAGGGATAAAATTTTATATGCTAGGAAAATATGTCCATCAGTCCCAAATATTTATTATTTATACAACATGATTTTGAAATGAAAATTCAAATATTTACTTTTGATTATAATCACAAAATATCTTAAACATATTTTTATAATGAAACACATTCTCCAACAATGCCCATATTTTATGCTTATATTTTCATTTTGAGTATATAATACCATTTATTCTTTTGGAAAATATTGTTTAACCCTAATTTGGATGTGGATCCTCTTGGGTAGTTAAGATTAAGGATATAGTAATGATAGGGCAAAAGGGTGAATATCAAGTCTACAACAGGCCAATTAAATGCTAAACTCATATATACCATATGCTAAATTTATTAAACTAAGATAAGATATTAATGGAAAGTATAACTATGCTAGATATAGAAATGAAAACTAAGAGAGTACTTATCTAGATTTGATACTAATACAGATCTAGATCTAAAACAAGATGAAAGCAGGTAGGAAGATAATTCTAAAATAGTTGTCAAATTTTGGATTTAGTGCCTCTGGCTATTTGGATAATTATGTCTTCTTAGGATGGTTACATCAATGTTACTATCTAGGTTTGAAAGTAGTGTCCTATATGGAATATTATCTAAAATAGGATGTGACCACATAGATTCTTTTGGGTTTGGCTTCACCTTTGCTCTGGTGTATTTAAATCTAGGTCATGGACTTTCACTCCTAGTGAAATGGAAAATCCTTAGTTTTCCATCTTCAATGTGACCTTGGGTAAAAAATTGGTTAGAAGGAACATTTACAATAACCCTATTGTCAAAGGGAACTACCTGTATAGCCAATTCTCTAAAAGAAGGCCTCAAACTCAGGTAGATATTCCCTATGTGTTGGCTTGTGTATGATTTATGCAATGTGTGTAAAGTAAGTATAATAGTGACCTATCTTGTAACTTGGTAAATATGACCTTATGATTGATCCTTTAGTAATTTAAAATTATATATTTATTGTAACTATGATTGGTGTGGAAATAGGGAAGCTTTGATCAATTGAATGCTTGGTAGAGTGGTTTTAATAATTACCTTGGTCTCTTGGTCTGATTTCCAGGTGAGGAATGAATGAGGGTTGATATTGTATTTATACCAATCCTACCAGGAGATAACTTGCATTAAATCACTTAGTCTGAACATTAGAATACATTTCATTTGTAAATTGGATGACTTTAGATAACTTGCTCAAAACTTGTAGATGTGTAAGATAAGTATATTTTAAGCATTCTAGGGAAGATAGAATAATTTTGTCATCAATATAAGATTGATCGGACTAAGAAATAGGCTAGAGGGCACAAGATAGAGAAGATGCAATGATTATAGAAGTAAGACATGTGTAAAACTAAGAGGAATAATCAAGGTTGAGTTTTCCAAGTGTACAAGACTAAGGTGTTACATAATCACAAAACATCATCTACATTTTCCCCACTTTAATCTAGTAACGAAATTTATAGTTTAAAGGAAAGGAATAACTACCTAAGTGTGTTAGAGAAAACTTTAGTGGAAAATAATAAAATGTACTTGGGGTTTTTTGGGGGAATTTGATTCAAAATTATGGTGAATCATTTACAAAGGTGATTAATTATGTAGGAAAATTAAGCATTAGAATGGGGCAAATCAAAGGAAATTGGTGGTGATTTAGGAAGGATGAAAAAATAACCACAAGTATACTAATGGTAGAATGGGATATGCATTTTCATCTACTTACACATGCAGATGACCATCTTTACATGCAAATAATCATGTATATATGTAGATGATCATCTATACACACAAGTAATTAGATAGATGAGATGAATACATGTATACATAAGCAATTACATGGATATGTTTTAGGATATAACCACAAGTGATTACCCACATATGTAGATGTTAGTCTACATGTGTAAATGGCCATCTACTTATGTAGATGTTTGTCTGCATATGTAGATGATCATATACATAAATAGATAATCATCTACATATGTAGATGATTGTCTCAATGGAAATATAATTACTTACATATGCAGATGAATATCTCCATATATAGATGATCATCTTCATGGATAGATAATCACCTATATGTATAGGTAGTCATATACATGTGAAAGATACCATATATAAAATATGACAGCCATCTGCATATGTAGATGGTCATATTTATATTTATTTATTTTCCTTCATAAGTGGATGTCTACACCATTTAATGCTTCCCTAAATTTTGCTATAAAAAAGGAATCTCATGCTCATTTTCACTTTTTTACCCCTAGTATTCTTACACTCTAGCCTCCTATCGACTATCCTCTCTACCCACTAGGCTAAATAGACTCTTTCTAAATTCTAACACCACTACAATAATGGAAACCCTAAGATCATCTATAGAGTTAAAAACACAATACAAAATTCTAATGTGTATGGTGATCCTCAAAATTATGTAGCAGGAAGATACATACATGGAATTGATAGAAAAATTCAATTTTATAGGGGATGATTTACATGCCATAATATAACATAGTTACTCACTTGATGAAATTTCTCTTAGAAAACTTCAATACTACATCCATGAAATTTAAAATCACTATCATCTCACATTTTGTTTCATTTGGGATCGCTCCTATGGACATCCATAGACTTACAAGCCTACCTCAAAAAGAATGCAAACCATGTAACTACAAAGGCCTTCTTGTCTGATGTAGATAAAAAATATTTGGAGTCCCACTATGGCCATTCATGAGTTTTTTATTTACATCCTTTTCTACTTGGCATGATTGAACTTCTTCAATCTAGATTAGTGATGTAGTGAAGAGCATCAAACATTCCATTTTGGGCTCTTGTGTATATCCTACGCACTCTCGGTGGATAATAATTTAATTGGTGTTTATTTCTATCTAAAAAAACTAAGGATGATTACAATTTTAATCTTCGAAATGAAAATAATATATTTTCCTGTGAAAATTTTATTATTGCAATATACTATGGGCCATTTTATCAATTAGAGGGCACAAATATTCTAACCATTATCAATCAAAAAATGGTTGTCAACACACTCTCCTTGAAAATAAAGAGGTTAGGTTTATATGAGCTATAATTATTTTAAAATTATTATATGAACTCTTAAATATAACTAATATTATCTTTATTTCTTAACATAAAAAATTATCTCAAACCATTAACAAAAAAAGTAGTAATTAGGGGCCATCAACCCACTAAGGCCTCTACTAAATCAGACATGGATGTAGAATCATCTCCATAACCATTGATTAGACATAAATGAATGTAGTGTTTGATTGTGCCTCCAATTCTTAATCAAGATTACTCTCATGTTGTTGAGATAACATATTACATGATATCTTTCCAAATAATGTGAATTTTATTAAAAAAATGGTAATATAATCTTTTATATTTATGTCATCAAATTATCTACCATAAAATTCACATCATAGATCATCAGAAGCTTCAACAATTTATTTGTAACAGTGTTTTCTACTAAATTTTCAACAACAAGGTACACAATTTCAAATTTTCAAGTTTTTATTTTAAAGATATGTGAATGTAATATTAAATTTATTTTACCTACCATATTTATGTGAGACTATATTATCCAATTTGTAGATGAAACTCCCACTCAAAGGAGAAATATTCCACCACCACCATTTCCACCATCATGTGCTACTAATATTCAACAAGGGATATGTTTATCATTTTTTTCATAGAGTAGTAACACTCTACATTTAACATTTAAGTTTCTTAATTTTTTATTTGGTGGTCCCCCAATTGTAATAGGAACCACATTTCTTCAACAAATTGATCTTGATGATGAATTTTTGGGAGTGATAGTGAGTCCCCCATGAAATATTTTAATCCTCATGAAATTATATAGGGTTCTCATCCAAATGTGGTATCAACATTCCACTTCTGAATCTCCACCTAATAGAGCCACTCCTCCTCATGATATTCCTTAATCTAATGACGATATTAATTTTTTCCATTGAATAATTTATTGGATAAAAATGCTAAGTATTTTTTTAATGAATTTATTCTCAGTAACCTTGATAATTTAAAAACATGGGAGCATCGAGTTAAAGTTTTTATTTAGAAAATTATTGCCTATTTTCACGACCATTCATAATCCAATTAATTATTTTCATTGGTTGAACATCAACATGTAAAAAATAATGTTTTATTCAACCAGATATTTTTTAGATATATTACTATCAGTAATATATTTGATGATCATTATTTAGATATAATAATAAATAGGCTTGAAAATTTAAATTCAAAATCTCAAGCATACTTCATTTAATGGGAGAAAAACAAAATCCATGTATTAATTATAGAAGTAGAAAAAGTTGTGGTAAGTTGTTCTCTTTTTTTGAAATTAATATTTGTTTTTATAATTTTTAACTAATTAATATATTTTGTTCATTTTTAGTCAAAGTATACAAATTTGAGGAATTAAGTTATTGTCTTTGTGTTTCACATAAATTTTTCTTATTTTCTTAGTAAGAAAGTTGTAAAACTCAAAATAAGGGTGAGGTTAGTAGAACCTGGATTTGGTTTTACACTCCATGATCCAAACAGTTGTAGATACTCCTCTTTATCTTGGGAGGATGACTTATGGATAATAAAGATACTATAAAATGGTTGATTAATTAGGTAGGTGGGTGAATTTCCTAGCAAGCTAGATCCCAAAAGTACATGAATTCCTTGGAGGTTGTCAATCCACCTTTTATAAAAGTTAATGTTAAGAAATTTGATGATAAAAAAGATTGCATATCATAAATGAAAGTTTTGATTAAAAGAAATAAATACTTTTCAAGAAATAATGTGTTTTAACAAAATAACATTAAAAGAAATTCTAAACTATCAAGGTGTGATTCAAGTATGGTTAGGTTGTTGTTCTTAACTCTGTATAGTGATAGGGGTAAATAAATAGGTTTTTAGTTGAGGTTGGAATGTGTTTAAAGCTTACTTTTTTTTTTAAAATTATTTACACAGTGACAATCAGTGGTCAAGGTTGACCATTGATGGTTGACAAGTGACCTTTGATTGTGGTCAAAGGTTGACTATCACACATAGTCAAGGGCTGATCATCACTGATTAATGGGTGATCATCGATAGTGGTTGAGGGATAACTATCACACATAATTTAGTGCTAACCATTGTTGATCAATAAGTGACGATTGTAGTTAAGGGTGACTATCGATGGTCATTATGAGTTTGGATGGATTATTGGTTCTAAATAGAATAGGTTATGGGTTGGTTATAAAAAGGTTATATAGGTTGATAGAGGTTTGTTAATGGTTGTGAGGGAAAGATATATCCTCATAGGTGTCAAGGGTAAAGGTTTGGTACTCAGGTGGTTGAGAATGGTCAAAGGGTGTTCTGGTGGAAGAGGTAATGTATGGAGTTGTAAAATTATTGAAACTAAATAACTAAAACTTAAAATAAGAATAATATACTTAGCTTGTGGTTGATAGTTGATGGCTTGAGGAAGTCCTAGAGCTAGGAAGCTTTTTGATATCTTACACCTACTTCCTTTTAATTCCTCCCTTTGATGCCTCTCAAAAGTTATCTTAATGATTACTAATCCTCTCTAATGATTCTTGCCCTCCTCTTTCTCCTCCTCATCCTCTCTTTTTATAGAAGCAAGGGAGAGGTGAAATAATAAGTTCAAACAAAGTCTCAATAGGTCATATAATTTGAGTCTTGACATGAATAACTATAAGAGTGGTTAAGAATAAAAAAGCAAGGTAGAGTTGAGCTAGAGTTAACCCTTAAGGTAGTTTAAAGGTTGACCATCAGTGGTTGAGTATAACCATTGGTGGTTAGGGGTTGACCATCAGTGGTTGATAGGTCAAAGGTAAAATGGTTAGATTTAGTTAGGGTGACTTAGGTTTGGTGGTTGAAAGGTTGTGAAGTGGTCCTGAGGGGGTTTAGGGGTTGGTATGACATCTAGAACCATAGTGTGTGGATTTATAATGTCTATATTTTACCCCTTTTGTTATGTAATTTATATTTATAAGTTGAAAAAAAAATGGGAGGTTGGTTCGAAGGTTTGGCTACCTCGAGCATGGGAGGAGGTGTTTCCCCTCAAACCAAGATTTGATGAGGTGAAAAATAATTAGGTGTGGGTTTGACAAGTGGTTAAGTGGATGAAAAAATGGGTAAGATGGATGGATTGGTAAAATAGGTGACTATAAAGAGGACAAGTGGCAAGTGAACCAGGACATAATGTTAGGCATAACTGAGATGGGTACACTTATAAACTGAAGTCATAGTGAAAAAGGTTGCCATGTTTTTAGGGGTTAAAAAAGTGGGTGATCCTAAGAACATAGATTAGGTCATAAGTTTGATAAGTTAGATAGGTGGGTAATAAGGTTGGTTTGGTTTGTTGGACATTTAAGTGTGAACAAACACATAAAATGCAACTAAGTGTGATATCATAGATCATGCATAGACTAAGTTTCCATAGTTGAGGTAGGTGGTAAAATAAGTTAGGTACTAGAGGGACAAGTGACAAGTGGACTAGGTGACCACATTTAGGTATGGAAGTTATGGTTTCACTCATAAATGTAAGTCTCCTAGACAAGGTCAATGTGTTCTTAGGTAACTAAGGTAAGATGTGATATTGAGAAGATAAAATGGTCATAGGTGTCAGGACCACAAAGGGTCATGTTCTTAGGTACCTAAATGGTTGGGCATAAAAGGTAGTGAAAAGTTGTCAAATATGATAAGGTAATATGCAATCAAAATGATCAAGGTAAGGTTTGGTCACAAAAAGTATGAAATTTGGGATAAATTGACCAAGTTGAGGTTAATTGGTTTAGTTGGTTGGTTGGTGGAGAATAAGGTGATCTTTGATAAGTGCATGGTTGTGGAAAAAAGGTGCTCCTTAATAGGTGTATGGTTGTGGTAATGTTGTGTTTATTTGAAAAGGTTTGGTTGGGTGGTGTTCAAATTGGTTTCCCCATTTGGTGGAAGGGTGAAAATTAGGTGGTTGGGGTTTCAATGACTCAAAGATAGAAGACACACATCTTCTCAAGTGGTCATGAAAGTAGAAGGAGGTTGAAATGATTCAATTGACAAATACTATAATGGAAAGATGGGTGGGATTAAGAACATAAACCCCTTTCATGCATTGCATTGGTGTTAATTCATTGGTTAAAATAAGTAGCTTGATCATGTAGTGTCAAGTAAGCTCAAAATCCCTTGATTTGGTAGAAGGTAAAAGGTGGAGATAAATGGGAGGTTGATGAATGATAGTGTAACCTTCTTATGGGGATGGCTTGACCCTATTGTAGGTGACCTAAGAACCATTATAAATAAGTCCATGTTCTAAGTTTCATGTAGACTAATCGATGCAATAATTCTATGAGTGCTACATGAAAGTAGGTTAAAGCTTTCTTGAGATTTCTTTGTTTTTTAATTTTGACTTTAGTTTTTTTATGCTTTTATTTTATGGGTCTGGAAAGATAATCATTATGGGAAGCTTCCATGTGATTGCTTACTTGACAAATGGGTTCAACCATCCTTCAAGGGAGTGGTCTAAGCTTTCGATTTGTTTATATGTGATAGTTATCCTTTGAGGTAACCACCTACATTTTAAAGCAATTTTTGGTAGTTTTGGGCAACTATCCTTTAAGGGAGTAGTCTACAATGCTAGAGATTTTTAACCCAAGAGATATTCAATATCCCAAATTTTAATGTTATGATAGATTAGACATGAAATAGTCTATATATGATGAAAGGATTTCCTTTATGGAGGCCATAACACATGAAGGTTAATGATGGAAAAAAGAGGTTTAAGCAAGAACCATGGGGATGTATCCTGTAAGGGATGAAAAGTGTCTACGAGAATCATGCCATAGGTAGTGTTGTGGTACCCATGCTTAGGATTAGGCTAAGGTTGTGATGGATAACCACATGTTCCTATTTTGATTAGTTATCCTTAAAATAAGGAGATGAAGGTGGTTGAAAATAAGGGATGAGCTTAATTTAGCCACAAGCTAAATAATAACTTGGTTTAACAAAAGAATGGTCATGAAAGCAAAACATTGAGAGGTTTAGGTTCTGATATACCCCAGATCCACACTTACATGTAAATAGTTTGAGCTAATCAAGAGAGAAGAGGTCCCCCAACTAATTTATGACACTTGATTAGGTGTGGAAAAGATGTTGGATGGATAGAGTAAAAAGGCAATGTTAGTTAGGTGATGGTGGCTAGACTTTGGTTAGAGAAAATATTGGTTTGGTTAGGTAGGTTTAGGTGTTGGTTTGGGTTATTGATAAAAGGTTGGTTAAAGTTAGTGTTTATTTAAGTTTAAGGTTAGTTTGGTGGTAGTTGAGATTTGATTGGTTATAGGTGAGGTTGGTTTAGTTATAGGCAAGGTTGAGTTGATCATAGGTGCCAAGGGTTGGTTTGGTCATTGGCTAATGTTGGGGTTATTTCTTAGTTGAAGCTTTTGGAGAAAGAATTCGCCTAGACTCTATTTTTGCGAAAGGTTGAGGTGGAAAGTCTCTCTAGGTGAAGATGTTGGTTAGTAAAGAGGGTTTAGGAATGATGAATATAACTTCATTTTCCTTCAAAGGGTTGTTAGTTTTTAGTTGGAGTTTAAGTTATAGGTGGTGATTCAGGTAGGATTTCCATAATGGTGGTATGGTGAGGGAAATGTTGTTGGGTCAGATTTAGGTAGGGTTGGGGTCTATAAATGATGTTGGGAACATCATCTTGAAATAAAGAATAGCTAGATAATAGTTTCTAGTTATCCTAATGAGGGAGTTTAGGTGAGGTATATGTAGCTTGGATGAAATGGTGATTGAGACTCAAGAAATCTAAAATGATGGGTTGATAGATAAGTTGGTGATGGTTGGGTTAAAAGGTGGGTTATATTTGGTTGATTGAATTGGTTTAAAGGTTTATTTGATTGGTTGAGGGAGGTAGGATGGATGGTTGATTTAGTTTTTTGGTTGGGTTTGCTTGTTTGTTTAGTTTGTCTGGTAAAGTAAGGTGACAAAGATTTGACCCTATTTAAAAGGGAATCAAAGAAAATACTAGATGAAAATGAGCATATTATATAGGAATTAAATGGGTTTGGTTTTATTTGAGGTTTGGGTTGAATTGGTTTGAGGTGAGGTTGGATTAGTTATAAGTGAGGTGTTTTGAGCCTGGGTTGGCTCCACTAAAAGGGTAGGTGGAAGAGGTAAGGTAGCTTTGATTGGTTCCACCAAAAGGGTAGGTGGAATAAGTATGATTATTGGGGGTGATTCCACCTTTTGAGGAAGTGAAAGAGGTACATTGGTTGGAGGTTGATCTACTAAAAGGTGAAGTGGAAGAGGTAGATTCGTTTCCTTAATTATGGTTTCAAAGGAAAGTTGAGAAGGGTCCACTTTGTAAACAAGTGGATTGGTTAAGGTTGATTATTCCTTAGTGATGATGGTTATCGAAGGAAGTTGAGAGGATTACACTTAGTCAACAAGTAAACTGGTTAGGGTTTTGATTATAGTTTCCTCAGTCATATGCTTACTAAGGACCAAATCTAATAGATGGGCCTCATTATTTTGAGGGCTTTGGTTATTGGGTTGCACAAAATGAGTGAAAAAAGAGGATCAATGATTGATTGTTTGAAGACATTCAAGGCTAATTTGGGATGAACATGGAGGCTATCCTTTAGGACCTCCTTTTGGTCAATAAGGTTTTGGATGATCATCTTAAAACACTAACATTTCTCTACCACATGACTGTTTATATGATGATACAAATAAAACTCATTATGTATAAACTAAATGGGTTTTGGAAGAGACTAGTTAATGGCTTTGATTGGAAGAATTCTAATGACAACATCCTTCATGATTTTTTCAAGGATTGAGGCATATGATTCCCTCAATGGGGTGTACTACCTAGGAAGAGGGTGCACCAATGGCTCTTAAGCTTGTGAGCTAATTGGTTGTTTTGATGAAGTTATTTAGTTAAATAAGTTTGGTTGATTTGACAAGTTTGAGTGATTTCATGGGTTGGGTATGCTTGATAAGGTTGGTGATTTGGAAAAATTTGGTTGATATTTATTGGTTTGTTTTGATGAGGATGGTTGGTTTGATAAGATCGGTGGGTTTGAAAAATTTGATTGATTTGATAAGGTAGGTTTTTTTGAGAGGTTGGGTAAGGTTGAGGTATTTGATAGTTTTGACATGGTTGATATTGTGGGTAGGTTTTATATGGTTGGATGGTTTAAAAATTTGGGTTGGTTCAAAAGGGTAGGTTGATATTTATTGGTTGGATTTGATGGGGTTGATAAGGTTGAAAAGGTGGGTAAGGTAGGTTGGCTTGATAGGTTTGATCATGTTGGTAAGAGTGATAATATTGATTGGTTAGAAATGTTAGTTTGATATTTGTTGGTTAGATGATTATTGGTTTGATTTGATGAAGTTGATAAAGTAGGTTGATAGTGATTGGTTTGATATTTGTTGGGTTGATAGTTGTGGGTGGTATGACTAGAGGGATAGACCAAGTATTGGTTTTAAGATAAATAAGGTTGCCACAAAGTGGGTATAGGTGATTGATATGATGGTTGAGGTAGGTAATCAAAAGTTTGATGTAGATGAGGTAATTGATATGATTTTTGGGATAGGTAACCCAAATATTGGTGAGGTTGAGATAGTTGAGGTGGGTTATGATAAGGGTCAAATAAGGGTTGAAAGGTTATTGGTTGGTTGTAGGTGAGATTAGGTTGGTTATAGGTGAGATTGGGTTGCTAGTAGGTAAGGTTGAGTTGATTTTGGGTGAGGTTGGGCTGATTATAGGTAAGGTTAAGTTGATCATAGGTAAGGTTATGCTTGTTGTAGGTAAGGTTGGGTTGGTTATAGGTAAGGCTAGATTGGTTGTAGGTAAGGTTGGGTTACTCATAGTTGAGGTTGGGTTGGTTATGGGTAAGGTTGGGAGAACAAGTGACTCATGATGTAAGGTGAAACTCTAATCCAAGAGGGTTATCTTCTAAGATTTTAACAAAGTTATGATCTCTAGGAGAAAATATGCGAAAGATCCCCATTAAATGAATAAATGGAGATGAGGCAGATGAAGGAAAGATGGTGAAATTTGTTTTCCTAAGGGGGTAGATTCCTCACAACTCAAAAAAAGAGAAGATAATAAAAAAAAAGTCAAAGAAGATAAAACACACTCTAAATCATGCTAAATTCTAACGTTCTTTTTGTCTAACTTATGGCTTATGCCTTAAGTTAGAATTGTATGACTTAAATTGGGTTTTGAAATAGGTACTAGATAATAAATCTATGGTTGGTTTTAGGTATTTTAGGCTCTAAAAGGGGTCTATATTATAAATTAGTACATGGATTGATATTGGGTCATACCCCCTCATTTCACACACCATAGTGATAAGGGTGTCGGGTGCTTAGACAAGATATACCAATTGTGAAAGATTATACTCAACCAAAGAGCTGAGTTTTGGTTTCTCCCCTTGGCAATGATGTCCAAGTGGGAAAGTCAATGGGTGAATGTTACTACTAGGAGATGAAACCCTAGTCAAGCCTTATGTCAAGTGTTATGATGTTTGATTTGGTGTAAGTGGTTTGGTCTGTGTGTGTGAAGAAGTGAGACTATGATTGATTTACTTGATTAATTAAGCTATGTGAGCTAATTATGTAAGCAAAAAATGTATGAAAGGTTAATTTTAAGCCCTAAAAAAAATTTATTTCATTTAAATGAGCATAAAATAAGAAGAAAAAACACCTAGATACAACTAGGTCCCACTGGGTGTGCTAGAATATTTCACATAAATTTTGATTTATTTCTTAAGAAAAAAGTTGTAAAAGTCAAAAGAAGGGTGAGGTTAGTAGAACCTAGATTTGGTTTTATAATTATTGATCTAGATGGTTGTAGATACTCCTATTTGTCTTGGGAGGATGACCTATGGATAAGAAAGACACTAGAAAATGGTTGATTAGTTATGTAGGTGGGTGGATTGCCTAGTATGCTACATATAAGAAGTACATGAATTCCTTGGAGGGTGTTAATACAAATTTTAGATAAATTAATGTTAGTAAATTACTAATAATAAATATTGCATAAAATAAATGAAAGTACTTGATTAAAATAAATAAATACTTTTCAAGAAATAATGCATTTTAGCAAAGTAAAATTAAAAGAAATGCTAAACTATCAAGGTGTGGATTAGGTGTGGTCAGGTTGTTATTCTTAACTTTGTATAGTGATAGGGATGAAGAAACAAGGTTTTTGGTTGAGGTTGGAAGGTTTTTAAAGCTTGCTATTTTGATTAAAATGATTTATGCATCAACCATCG
Organism: Torreya grandis; assembly: GCA_037957365.1. NCBI lineage: Eukaryota > Viridiplantae > Streptophyta > Pinopsida > Cupressales > Taxaceae > Torreya > Torreya grandis. The sequence continues at coordinate 760,354 of JARHVA010006470.1, read as the reverse complement.
GTGATCAAGGCTAACTGTTAGTAGTTGATAGGTGACCATTGATGGTGGTCAAAGCTTGACCATCACACATGGTCAAAGGATGTTCATAACCAGTCAATAGGTGACCATCAATATAGATTGAGGGTTGACCATCATACATGGTCAAGGGTTGACCATCACACAATATTAAGGGATTATCATCATCAATTGATATATGACTATTGCGATTGAGGGTGACCACGATGGTCATTGTGGGTTTGGACAAATTATTGGTTTTAGATAGAATAGGTTATGGGTTAGTTACATATAGGTTATGTAGGTTACTGAAGGTTGGTTAATTGTCATGAGGATAAGGGAAAGCCTTAGAGGTGTCAAAGGTAAAGGTTTGGTACTTAAGTGGTTGAGAATACCCAGAGGGTGTTTTGGTAGAAGAGGTAATGTATGGAGTTGTAAAACTATTGAAACTAAATAACTAAAACTTAAAATAAGAAAAATATACTTATCTTGTGGTTGATAGTTTATGGCTTGAAGAAGTCCTAGAGCTAGGAAGCTTTTTGATATCCTTCACCTACCTCCTTTTTATTCGTCCCTCTAACGCCCCCCCCAAAATTTTTCTTAATGATTATTGATCCTCTTTGATGATTCTTTCCCTCCTCTTTATCCTCCTCCTCTTTTTTTATAGAAGGAAGGGAAAGGTGATATAATAAGTTAAAACAAGGTCTTAATAGGTTGTATAATTTTAGTCTTAACATGCATAATTATGCAAGTGGCTAAGCATAAAAAAGCAAGGTGGAAATGATTTGTAGTTAACCCTTAAGGTAATTTAAAGGCTAACCATTAGTGGTTGAGTATAACCATCAGTGGTTAGGGTTAACCATCACCAATCAATATTTCAAAGGTAGAATGGTCAAAGTTAGTTAGGGTGACTTAGGTTTTATGGTTGAAAGGTTGTGAAGTGGTTCCAAGGGGATCTAAGGGTGGTCTATGGGTTGGTTAGACATATAAAACCAGAATGTATAGATTTATAGTGTCTACACTTTAATGTGCATTAAAATGCATGTAAAAGTTTAATTGTAGTGATTTCACTCATAAAAAATCTTGTTATAATGAATAACCAAAATAATAATTTAAAGAAAATAATTAGGGAGCACAACTTGGATCTTAATGTTTTGTTTAAATAGAATTTTAACATGGACCCCATCTTGCTTTTAATAGGAGATGTAGCTAAAGAAGAAAGGAGAAATCTTGTCAAAATCAATAGCATAAGAAAATACCTTATGAAATTAAGTATCTTGAAAGACAACACTATAAAAGTGGAAGCTCAGGGAACTAGAACATCCTCCATGAAAAAAATTCAGATAGACACCTAGGTGTTAGACAAATAATGAGATTTCCATTGTTGGCAATGTATTTTTGATTTGTAAATAGTGTAATCTAAGTAATCATCTTGAAAAACAAAAACAAAAATTGTAATTTGATCTTTTCTATAATTTTTAAAATATATTTTATGTTTGTGGATTTGTTAGTGTTTGTTGTATTCTAATTTTAATTTGATATTTTTGTTGGTATTATTTTACTTACATGGGAATAACTTACCCTAGGCACATGCCAAAGTGATTAAGATTCCAATGTTCTAGCATGATGGTATTTCATGAAACAACAAGTTTTCTTGTGGTCACTTGAAGCATGTAGTGAGGGACTGGTTCTTATTGGTTTTATCATGTGAGGGTGTACTAAAAAAAATGGGTACTTGAACATATACACAATACTAATATCATTATATAATCCATATTGGAAAATTCATTACTCAATGATAAAAAATAAATATATGGCATAAACATTAACTATTAACCTTAACTCAATTAAAGGAATAACAACATACATGATAAATAACAACATTATCTCCATAGTTAGCTGAATAGTAGTATTAAGTCAACACAAGCTTCATCCATCATATTGATAAATGATCTCTAATGATTACATAGTTTTGGAGTTACAATGCAACTTATTATATAAACTCTATCAATAATATCCAACTGAATAGTAACATTAAAAATTACATTAGAAGGGGTATTTATACTTAGTTTTCCCCAACTAAGTAGTTATAAAAGTAAATACACTCATGGTGACTCACCAATGATCATCAACACACTTGAATCATGGTAGCCAATTACATTAATTTCCTAAGGAACTAAGCCTTTCTACCCCTATATTATATCTTTGATGTTATATCCTCATCATTGAGTGCCTATCTTCCTGTATGATGGTACTAGATTAATACTTGACTCATTCTCTTTAATCCCTACAAATTGCTTCATAACCATTCTCTACTTTTTACATGCTCCCCAAGTAATTTTCTAAGTTATAAGTCTTCTATTCTCAGGTTCCTTATTTAACATGCATATTTATTCCATGAGACTTGGTCCTCCCATGCCATGGTCTTCCATGCCACAGTATTTTACACTGTGCCTCTCCATGCTGGTTATTAAAAAAAGTAATTAGCCATAATTGAAGACCAACATCACCCCATACTAAACCATTAGTCCATCTTAGACTAAGAATTTTTCTTAGGCTCTATTAAACACTCTGGTCCTATCTACTCAATTTTTTTATTGACACTTTCCCAATGGTTCAAGATGTTCTATAGTTTGGATATTATTTATTCTACCTCCACTTTGAACTTGTTGGTCTCCTCGAGTTGTTTAAGACACTCACCTACTTTATTCACCAAACATTCAAGGGATGTGGAAGAATCCTTATGAATTCCTTCATGCATAATGACTTTTGTGACAACCTATCCTTAGAGTGCTAAAATTTTTGATTTTTTTCTTAATGGTGAGTACTTATTGTGTCCTCCATTGCCTCTACATCCTTGAATGCTTTAGCATGTTTTGTATGGTCTTTTATTAACAAGGTGCTATCCGCCAACTATTATTGCTAAAGATCTTCTGCTTGGATCCTAACTTCTAAAATCTTGCCGTGTCACACCAAATTTTTAAAAACTCCATCCAAAATGGGAATGGCATACTAAACTCTATGTAAGAAACTTTTGCATACCTCTGTTACTACCTTGAATTGCTTTGTTGCCCAATTTTGTTCATTCAAAGGGTTGGGTTGGTCCTTTCACCATTTTAGCAAGAGCTCTGCTAAGGTCTCTAGTTTATCCATTACCTCACTATAAAGTGGTACTCCATCCATGAGCATTAGTTATTGGATCAAAATTATTTTATGAATATTTAATGTCTTTACCTTGGCTGTTGTTTCAATTTCTAAGTAATGCTTAACCTCATCTAGTTCTTCAAGATTTTTTATTATAGTGACCTAGTTCTTATATAGAACCACCATCTCTATATGTTTATTTTGGGTTCTCTAAACATCATACTTAGCTGAGGAATTCTTCCTTATGACCTCATGTGCCAACTTTAAAAGTGTTATGCTAGTCTATACAATGGTAAACTACCATGGGTCTACCCAAAGGGTATTTGGAAGTGCCACCACTTTCATATATAGTACTAAGCTATCTGAAGGAATCTCAAACTAGTGTTATTTATTATAAACATCATTAGAGAAGACAACTCCCACATAGTCTGCTTAGATGCATCCTCTAGTGCAAAATGTGAATACATGTATAAGATATTTTATTGCACTCCCTTCTGATACTAGATGCATAGGGTCATGGTTGTATTGATTTTATCTAGCCACAAGATAAAGACATCAATCAGATCTTTCCTCTTAGAGGAATCTTGCTCAAGTATTTTTTACATCCATGTCTTCACTCTCATGACTAGCCCTGATGTTAAACTCACTCATTCCCAAAGTTATGTTAGAACCATCCCTCTCTTCACCAAGGACATCTTCAACTCCCATTTATGCTTCCTCGAGGGTGGTTTCTTCACATCATGTTGACATAGGTGTTTTATCATAATCTGGGGTGACTTGATCTTCTTATGTAATAAATTTTCCTGGTGTTTCCTTTGGAATATATATTTTCTCTTCCAAGTCACCATCCTTAGGCACCGATGTATCATGTTATGGAGGAATAGTTTGTGTTGTTGGCTCTGGGCCTTTGAGTTAACTTACAAGTGGATTCTTATTAGGTGGTACCTAGGTAGTATTTTTCCATTTTGTAGGTTTTATATGGGTGCTTGTGTTGGCATTGTACTATGGGAACTTTTGCTTCCTCTCTATCAGTAGTTTTTGTCAAATTGTCTCTTTTTCTCACTCCATTCTCCCTGATGATTTATTCCTAGGCTTAAACATGTAAAAATAAAGAATTAATTGAATTACCAACCAAAATTTGTTGGACTTTGATGTCAATTTTATATGACTCTAGCTTTTCCCTATATTCTTTCTTTCTAGGGTATATGAATTAATGGTGGAGGGTGTGAGTCTCCACATCAATTTTATCTATAGTAATGTTGACTAGTTTTGTATCATATATATGGTTGATATCCTTCATGAATTACTATGCCATGAAATCATACAATAACTTAAACCATCTAGACAACTCTCTGGAAGGAGCCATCCAAATACACACTAAGTAAAAATTCTACTTTACTATAACAACCCCTCTAGGTTAAACTAGAATTAGGTTAGTTTTTTAAATTAAGAAATTAAATCATTAAAAAATTATCTTTACTAATTCTAAGTGCTAATGATGTTTAACTAAAATCATTAATAAGTAAACTATTCTTTTAACCTTTAGGTTAATCATATGATTCATTTAGTTAATGATCATTATATGTGAGTACAACTTTGATTCCATAAGTAAAACATATAATAATATTAAAATACCCAAATTAAGAAATCAGCCATTGATGGTTTAAATATCACAACATATGCAAGTATACATATCCATATATTGTAATTATAAAATTACCATTAAATAGTGCAAGTATACAATATTACATATCTGAATATTAGATTATAATTAATACAATGTTCCATAGAACCTACAAGTCTAAATGAACTCATTATTGTCCAAATGTATTTGTGAGTAAAGCCTCTATCAATTCGCTATTGGAGGGGAGGGAGAGTATCATCTGAATGCTTTTACACACCAAACATGGACCATTGATCCCCTACACAATCTCCCAACTAGGGAATGACCGTCTCTTCATGGATAGGCAAATAATGATGGTGTAGGAATTGAGAATGTCAACTATAACCCATGTGTTACAAGAAAACTATCACATGCAATATATCATAAAGAAACATGTTCTAACATGATATTATGCAAAACATCAAAAATAAATCAAACAAGTGAATTGATAATATTTAAACCATAAACATTACTTTGGCCAAAGTTTTAATATAGTTTCCAGATCTTTGAGATCAGTTAAATTCACCCACATAACTTATTTGGATTTCCTTAACTTTGTATATTAGTGGCACTAAGTAAGTACATGAATTCCATTTCACTTACTTGCTTAGAGTCATTAATACCAAATTAATTCAAACATAATAATATTAAATCAAAAGATTCAATAAATAGATTTCCATATAACTATGCCACAACACATATGAATACAAATAAATCATATAACCCAATAGTTTATATCATATGAATCTAAATAATATACACCAATTAAATGATTATAAACATTGCCTTTTAAATAAACCAACTAATTTATTCATAATCATAGCTCTTTAACTACAACTATTTATTCATATCATATGAACAACTAAAATAGTCTAAATATTACTATTATGACATTAATTCACAGTAGCATGCTTCCTCATATAATTCATTAATGACGAATTTATTTTATGTCCCATACACTTAAAAAATCCATACCATGTAAACACACATATACATGTATAAATATAATTTCACAAAGTATCATACTTAGAAATATATCACCATATATTTCCCATTACACAAATGTGTATACTCAATCATATTAACTCATCCCATAATCATTTTTATAAACATATAGTCTATATATACTAAATTTCTTAAAAATGGTTGATCGTCATTAATCAACATTATATAGCCTTAGTTTAAAAAATTCTAATAGTTCATCATAAATGGGTACATATATCCATATTCATATGTCAAATACACACACATTCACATAGGGGTCCTCCATGAGACTCATGTATATATATTTTTACGCTTATGGATATCATATTAATTAACTAAATCAAAATATCCAATTTCAATAAGAGTATTAACTTGCTCAAACCAAATATAAAAGTTTAATTATAACCAAAAAAATTCATCCATGCTCAAAGTCTATATTAAATTATAAAATCTTAGCTATTTTCCATAACTAACACACACACACACACACACACACACACACACACACACACACACACACACACACACACACACACACACACACACACACACACACACACACACACACACACACACAAACACACACACACACACACACACACACACACACACACACACACACACACACACACACACACACACACACACACACACACACACACACACACACACACACACACACACACACAACACACACACACACACACACACACACACACACACACACACACACACACACACACACTCACACACACACACACACACACACACACACACACACACACACACACACACACACACACAGATAATAAAAAATATATCCAAGTGATCCAAAAATCTAACACATTATTAACACCTACAACTCACCATACTAGCTACACATAAAAATAACACCCACTTCGTAATTTACACAACATAACAAAGATTTTAATAATAATAAAAATTCCATTTCCACTCTTATTATGTTTCTCTATGTTGACAGAAAAACCAAAGAAACCCTACATTATTATTTATTCTCATAGCTACATAATGCACAACTGCATACACTAGTTTAGGTATATATATACTCAGCCTTGCGGATGGGATGTACCCATCCCCAGGGTCATTTACATATTTAATTTTTTCATAATTATTTTTAAATTTAAATCAAAATTCATTCAAGACTGATCATTAAACCAAGCACTAGAATACCTATAGATACCTGAATCTGTCACTTTAAGCCTAAAAAGTGTATAATCATTATGCCTTTATGCATAGAGATTTACTTAAACAAAAATAGAGTTGACCTCTTTTTAATAATAGAGATAAAACAACATATGCAAAGTATGGTTGAATGGTTTCAAGTAAACAAAATCATTAACAAAGCTACAACTTGTCATAGCCTATTTTTTAAAATTTCCTTTGCAACCAAACCAAAATGAAAAAAAATCTATTTAAAATACAAATACCCATTTCAGAAAAATCAATAACATAAACCAAGAAAAACTTATAAATCATTTCATAATGATAAACCAAGAATTTAAATCAACAAACCCTACCCGTGAATGCAATCTAGGTTTATCCAAATCTAATTTATTTCTTTCCAAACTCTTTCTATCCACTGTGCCCTCCTAAGAAAACATCTTTCTCCATATATTCTCTAACTTCTCAAGTTATGCATTCCAAAACAAATGAACAAACCACACAAAAATAGGTTTTTAATTAATGAATCTCCAATTCTATAACTATTCTCTTCAATTTTGGCATGTTGGCTGGACATAAACCCTACTAATACTCCAGATATTCAACTAAAAAAATAAAATCATAGAAAAACCATGCATCTCAACAAATTCTTCCTATTTATTCCCAAAATTATTGCTTCAAAATGCCTTACATCCAAGTTAGTTTGAATCCCTAGATTCTAGGAATATACCTTAACTCATAATTATCATAACATTATGGTTAAAAATATTGCATTTGAATTCAATAAAACTATAATGCATTTTATTTAAAAATATAACCCTTATAACATGGGTATCAAGTGATCCCATCAACTCCCTAACATACACCTTTAAATTAAAACATCAAACATTTTAATAACTATTGCTTAAACATGCCACACACTTGACCCCTAGGTGTTCAACATTTTAAATTAGTAGAGAGTTTCAATCAATGCAAACATAGTGGAATAAGATAATCATACAAGATCATACCCAAGAAGACATTTTTTCCTTAATTAGTCATGAAGATATAGAGTTGGGTAAGATAGTTACATAAAGTGAGTCAACGAATGGATCATTAAACATTTAACAAGTTTAAAAGAGTAATGCATATATCATATTTTTTATTACTATAATATAACACACAAGCATTATAGCTATTAAAAAATCTCATGAATGTGAGTATGGTGTCATATATATATAAAATAACCAAGTATTACCAAACAAGGAAATAATACAATGCAAGGAAATACATTAGTAGTATAATGCATGTTGTAAACAATGAATATCAAATAATCCACAAAAAAAGTAAAATGTTAAGATATGTGGTTTGTGAAAGGGTTTTAACCTCATTTTCTCATCCCTTAATCATCTCCATATACTCCATTCTCTTTGATGATACTCTCCCTCAGTCATAGTCTGGAGGGTGGACTTCATCCTACATCCACCTTAGTGCAATAAATAATAGCTAGACCATATCACCAAATAATCCTTAAAAAATTGTTGTAATTGAAAAAATTGAATGATCATGATCATAATGTACCATAAAAAAATATGAATAGCTAAAAAATAATTTAACAATCATGATGATAATTAATATATAACTATCCATAAATCAATATATTACAAATCTAGCTACCTAACAAAAATAATTCAACCAATAATTAACCATAAAATCCAAAAAAATAATAGATTAATGAGTCTAGAAGAGAATCATGATGTAAAATTTACTAAATTTTTTTCTTGGTCTCTAATCTATCCAAGAAAGTCCTTTGGAATGCACCACTCATTTCCAAAGGCTTCCTTCATCCCATCATAACATCCTTTCATTTTGACCTTATGGGATGGGGTTATTGATCTAGGGTATTGATGTGGGTTTTATGCACACTATAGTCAAATGAGGTAGCTTCTAATGTTTTAGGACCTTAATAGAGGTAAAATCCACTCCAAGGTATGAGTTGTAGGTATGAAGTTCATTTTAACCTATTGATGGAATAGGGGTAGAGCATGTAGGTTATTGACAAGGTTTTATGGATGGAGGTGTTGACCATAAAAATATTAGATTTATAAATGAGATGGATGGGTGACTGGTTTATAATCTAAGGTGGTAAAATATTTATAACAATACACCAAAAAGAGGGTAAGGTAGGGAAGAAAATAAGTTTCCATGGATCTTATAAATTACTTCCCTAGTTGGTTTCTAGACATACATGTGTTTCCTTAATACTAATGTCTATTTCTAGCAGCAATAACACACATGCAATCATGTATGGCTAAGAATTATAAGGAATTACAGATGCAAGAATTTTGGCAGCCCCAAATGAAGGTTAATTCTTTTAGGGTAGCTGTTGCACACACTTTAAACAAAAGATTATTGCTTTGGCTAATGAATTATCTGAGGCAGCTGTAGCACACACAAAGAAAACCACACCAATAAAACACTAGTACACTTTCTATAAATATGATTCAGTTTATCTTGACTAATTTAATTAATACATTCACCAATATTTAATATCTATTACACATCTAGGATTAGCATATTAATCAAAGCAATCAATAACATATTTGCAATTTTAGCACACTAAAGATTTATTGAAACAAACAACCATAGAAATAATAACTAATAACACAAAATTGGGAAGAAAATACTCTAAAAACTTTGATTGACGACTAAATTAGTTTGATGCTCTATAATCCAAAATTTTCTAATAAAAAAATAAAGTAGGGGTACAATTGTATTTATAAACCTTAGGGAAGGTGTCACCTCATCCTCCAAGTCTATGCATGATGATTACATGTGGTAGTTAAAACACATAGTTCTAACTATGTTATAAATTTGTATAAGAAAAAAGCTATAAATAACTAAATTAACTTTAATAAAACTATGCAATATGTGCATGGACACAAAAATATAAAGTCAATTTTAGAATGATTCACTCTAATCTAAAGGAAAATATATGTGTCACTACAAAAATTGTACATGCATATAATTTTAGCCTATCAAGGCTAAGTGGTTCAAAGTACTGCATGTGTTTTAGTATGCATGGAAGTGGAAGCAATTGAATACATATAAAGACCACCAAAATATTGCTTCTTATTTGCCTCATTATCCTTATATACTTTATGCACTACATCATCCTATTGTTGGATAATGTCTAAGTTAAGTAATGGTGTTCAATGAAGTCTCTTGTTCTGTCCAAAGAGTCTTGCATGTTTGTCCCTTGTTATTTAGAATTTATTTTTGAAAATCTCAAACTTAGTTACCTTCCTGTGAGCCTTGCTTAACTCAGATTCTATTTCTTCAATTATCAAACCTTGTATACTCTATTAAAAATTATTTGTAGCCTCCTAGATAATTTTATCAAAATTAATGCTACTAATCAATTTACTAGTAAAATATTTTGCCTTGGATAGTTTTAACTCATCAAAAATTTGGAGGAACTGAGCCTCATGTGATTGATATTTGAGGATCAAATCCCTGATTGCTTTCAGCTAGTCCTTTACCTCCTTTTGCTAGATGACAATAATATTTAACGCATTAGATGCCTTGAGCATTATCATTAAATCAAGATGGTTATATAAATATTTTCCTATATATACAACTAGCATTTTGAGATTGACACTATCTTAAACTAAGGAGTTGCACAATTGATTTGCCTAGTTCACATGAGGAGCCATTTGGCCTTCATAAATTCCATGGCCTCCAAGGAGTTGTAACATTTTGATGAAACCTCCTAAACCTCAACTTCAATACCAATAAGAATGTGAAATATCTAAGATTACTCCCTAAGATGCTCAATTTGTGCTTGTAAGCCCTACACCTCCCCTTCTAGCTACTACTAAGCTAACTTAGTGCCTTCATGAATGCCCACTACAATATCCTTGTGTTTTTAAGATAGGTATAAGATATTTTCCTTGTATATAGGCTACCTTGACTATTTTTTATACCCATTGGTAAGGGATAACATTTATTTCCATTACTCAAGGATGATTCTTGCACCCTAGTCATCTTCAAGTTTCTTCTTCCTCACCCTTTAGATAGTGATAGTTGGAGGATCAAATAGGGTAGACATAGAGGGAAGCTCAGTGATATTATAACTTGGCATTTAAGAATTCTAACTTATTAAATCCATTATGTAGGGTGAAATGTTTAGATTGGATGCATTAGAGGTTGTGATCACAACCTCATTCTTGACATCCTCTTCCACTTTATTTTGCTTCTTACTAGCCTTTGTCAAAACATTAGGTAATGAAGGCCAAATTATTTTAGACCAATTCACTCCTCCAAATTGAGGGAGTGGGTGGATTACAAATATTTGAGGCTTGGCCTTCCATCCCCTACTAGTGCATGTGATTGTGATATCCTCCATGAAAGTGGTGGTAAGGAGTTGAAGGGAGATCTGTATGGACTAAACATGGAGTTGAGGGGTGGTAAGAGTAGTCTAGAATTTCCTAGATGCTTTCTTCTTCTTGATGATTCTAATAGTAGTAGTTCCAATAGGTATATGGGGAATGGCCATAGGAAGTGGTGTGGAAGTGACAATGGAGGGATCAATGGTGGTGGTGGAAATGTAAGGAGTAAATGTATAGGTGGAAAGAATGAAGAGGGTGGATGTAGTAGAAGTGGGAGCTTATATAGAAGAGACTAAAACTATATCAATAATAGAAATTAAGGACAAAGGAAAAATTGCAAAGGTTTGAGTATCTTGGAGGTGGAGCTTTATTATGTTTACTTGGAGACTCATTCCCTTGTCTATCTCCAACTTAGCCTCTTCATCTGAATCATCCTCTATGTCCTTGATGATAACCTCATCCTCCCTTACTAGATATGAACTTAGAGGTAGACTACATAAGCCTTGAGATGCCTACACTATAGGGCTGACTATGGGAGTCTTGGGATTCCTTGTGTAGATCAAAGGGGTCTTTCCTTATATGGGAGAGCCTTAAGAGGTGGATGCTACTACTTTTGAAGTATCTACCTCAATAGATGAAATAGTTTATACCTAGGGGATAGCCATAAGAACTAGACTATAAATTGTAACATGCAAGTCTTTCACCTTGTCTCCTTCTTCATCAAAATCTAAACTGATGGGATCTCCTTTTTATCCTCATCTTAAAAGCCTAGGCTCTCTATTCACTATTTTCAATTTCAACTTGAGAGGAAGTCCTTCGAAAGAGGAAGCTTCTTATTCTCTTGAAGTTCCCTTCCAAAATTTTGAGCACTCCCACCCATTAAAGAGTGCTTCTCTACTATCCAACTTCTTGGTGGAGATGGAAGGGTCAGCTTGGATCATTCTCAAATGATCCTCTTACAGGCCAAAAAACTACACTTGATCCAACACATCTTCATCAAAATTTGCATTCATGAAAAGAAAATCATAGGCATAAGGCTGGTGATAGTAAGGGATATTGAATACATGAATATGTTTGTAGATTAACCATTGTAGATTCTAGTCTCTATGTGCAAGTGTGTGGAAGCCATAACAGTGTTGATTTCCACCCACATCTTTGAGATGTTTTATTATTTGATATACCATCTTTATAATTAAAATCAAGTTTCCAAAGTATAAGGCCTTCCTTAACCTTGCCAAATATTCTTCAATGCTATTTCATAATTAGAAATCAATCTCTTATTCAAAAAATTTATCTGGTATATATTTTGGGAGACATAGGGGCTTGACCTTATTTCCCCATACCATAATAATAGTAAAATTTGGGTAGAGCAAGTAATCTCCTTTCCCATCCAAATTATTTTAAATATTCTCCCTAATCTAAGGCATATGTGAGCCATGAATGGCTTACCATACATGTAGGTAGACATCCTCACATATCTTGACCATATGTTTAGTGTAAGCATAAATGTGCATGAATTGGTAGTAATCACAAATTTTGTTCTTCACACAATCTCTGTTAGGAGTCCACAAGTCACCCAAGTCCTTATAGCACATGTTAATGACTGTGTCCACTAAATATAACATCATGTAAAAATATCTTGTGGGTGTGAGATGCTTATCTTTATGAATAATTTGCTCCCTCAATCTTAAACTGATTATTTCCCTAGGGCATAAATGACATCATGCGACATCATTATATATAACAATAGTACCTAATCTAAATTCATAAAATGAATATTGGGAATATCATATAATCTATTAATTAATGCCATACCAATATGAATTCCCATCTTAAACTTATCAATTGGAATTACTCCCTTTGGATTTTTCACCTTTTATGTGATTATATAGTCAGGAAGAAGCCATGACAATAACACCCTTTCGATTGAAGTTTTTTTATTAAACCACACCAAAGTGTCATTATCAAAGTAAGCATATGCTATGTTGAGAGATAAATACCTCTAAAAATCATTTTGGAGATGCACGTGACCACTGTATCACCATGAGAATGAAGTAATAAAGCATCTTATGATATCTTCCCTAAAAAGAATAAGTCTTTGAGAAGGTCTATACAAGGAATAACTTCTAGTTTGGCTACATTAAAGTGCAATTCTTGGTATTTATATTCTATTAATTCATTGACAAATAATCATTCTACTAATGTATCTCATCTTTAAGTGAAAATGCATCCACTAAATCAATGGCATCCCAAAGTCTTGAATAATTTCAATACTTGTCTCCAAATATCATCACATTGAACATGGTGTCCTTGAACTCTATAGAATCTTTAATTGAAAATTTATATGGTGGATTCATTATTCAAAATATCTTGGATGTAGAATCCATTACTGCATACACTAAGATACTTACAATTTCTTTCAATATGCTACGTATGTGGCATAAATACTTAGGATTTTAGCTTGGTCATTGTTATACTTGAAAAACCCTTGAGATGTGTACTAGGGTTCGAAGTCACTGTTAGAAAGTAGGAGGATTCAAATGTAAGTTAACTTAAATAAAAATGATGGATTACTATCAACATATCATCTATATAGGATCTTGCATTGAATATTAGTTCATGCAATATAAATATGCAACATTCACTTTTGATTTTATTCAAATTTGTTAGTTCAGGTTGGTAGGGGGTCTTTAATATTACCAATAGGAAGTATTTTACCTTGGTTTAGCTAAGTATGAAAAAATTAATAATGCTCCCCATAATAAGGTACTTAAGGTCCAATGTTGAATAAAATTCTTTTAGGTCAATGTTTGAAAATTATTTCCTTTGAGGGAATTATTTTAGACAAAGTATTTGAATCAATTATCCCAAAGAATCATTTCATTGGGTGGGACTCCTAAAACAATTATTCCAAAGGGTTAATTCCAGGTTAAAGGGAATTTTCAATTTCCCTGAAGGGTAATTTTGATCAGAAGGGTCCAATTCATAAGGCACATTATTCATGAAAAAAATATTGAAGGGTCTACTTCAAAATCCCTGAAAGGCACTTTGGATCTCTAAAGGGTACTTTTTTGTATGGCTAGGGTCATTTCAAAAGTCTTGAACAATAAGTTCCACCAAACCTGAAGGGTACATTTAGATAAGGGAAAGGGCATATGGATAATCTATAATGGCTAAGAGATCTTTTTTGAAAGATATGAAGGGTATGTGGCCACTTTAAAAAGGGCTCACATCTTGGGATTGAATTCTTGAAGGGTAGATCTAACCAAACCCAAAGGTTAGGTTTCGGGAAAGAGGTCCAAAATAGGAAGGCTGAAGGGTAATTTAGTAGGGTAAAAAGGGTAGGGACAAACATCTAAAAGGTATGTTGTATAGGGTAAAGGGGCTTAGACCAAAGTCCCAAAGGGTAATTTGTATAAAAATTGAAGGGTATGTGCCTTAAAAGAAGTGGTTAGAAAAGGGGTTAAGTGGTCAATTTAGGAAAGGTAGAAAGGCTATTTCAAAAAGGATAAAGGTTACTCTTATAAGGGTTGAAGGGCTAGTTTGAAAGGGTCCTAAAGGGTATGAGGATGGGATTTGAAGGGTATACTTTAGGGTAAAAGTTTGCCTAAAGTGTCTACTTCGTAAAGGTTGAAGGGAAGTTTTGAACTTACCAAAAAGTAATTTCATATGACTAAGGGACATTTCAAAATTTTTAAAGGGTGGGTTGGATAGGGTTAAAGGGATAATCCATCAGGGAATGTTTTTTGGGGAAAGTGTCCAAAGGAATTTTGTAGGTCACAAAAGTCTAGGAATAATTCCTTCAGGGTAATTATTTTAGATAAAGTACCTAACACAATCTCCTCAATTAAATTATTATGAAGGAAAAGAGACCAAAACACAAAACAAAAAAAAAATATTGCATAAAAGATAAAATAACAAATCTTTGAAAGACTATAAACCTAAAGAATGGTCTACATAGAACAAAATTTAGCCTTATAAATGTCCCAATCAAAGTGAAATACCTTAGATTGCTTAGAATTTATATAAGCATATGAGAAAGAAGACTGAATATTAAGACCAAAATTTGAAAAAGTGGCTCCCCATTTCTCCTTAAAGAAAAGGGGGATGTTGGGTACAACAAATGGTGACTTATAGGGGGAACACTCCTACATATTCGAGAATCCAAAACTTTGATTAGCAATATTTAAATCAATCTTGAAGTGTGTTACAAAAAAAGTACTTCAAATCAGAAACATGAAAGGGACTCCTAAGTTAATTCACACAACATAGTTTCCTTCAAACTTGTTGAACCTGTGTGTGTTAAACATGTAGTTTATCTAGTCCTTGCTATGATGAGTTTTTAAAAGGTTTTGATAAAACATTAGGTTTCTTTCTAGTATATATTAAATCTCATCAAATCAAATGAATCTTAGGCATTACTTCACTACTAGCCATACATCTTTTGCCCTAATATAGATGCCATGGATTCCTTCTTTTTCCCTTCCATTATTTACTTTTAACCATGATGTGTGGTACATTAACCTTATTTCACCATGTGAGCCCTTTTCTTTTGATTTTTTTTGTTTTCTCTTTTGAGCTCATTGGTTCTTTTCTTCTCTCTTTTTTTTGTTTCTCTTTTTGTTCTGATTAATGGAGGAGAAAATAGATGGAACCTCAATGAGTTGGTATAATTATAAAACAAATTACTATTAGAACATCCTTGCCAACTAGATATGTACCCAAAATTATCACTTTCAATAAATTTTTATCATAATTAGTGAAGTTGGTTCAAGAATATAAGAAAAATTTCTAAATTTGTATGAAACACCCTAAGATAAATTTCCACATACCTGGTAAGAGTATTAAATTGTGACACTATTCAGAATAATTCTTTGATTGCCTTTCTTCATTCTAAAGACTCAAAAAAAAAGAAATATACCCAATTTGTAACTTAGTCCCCAAGAGTGTCAAAATTTAAATTTTCCCCTTCTCTATAAGTATTAGAATCAATTGTCTTGAATTTAGTATTTTGGCAATAAATAGAGTAAACCAAAATTTGAACATCAAATAAAATAAATAACAACTAATTTAGAAAGTAGGAAACTATTCTAGAAAAACCTTGAAATCTAATCTAGAAAGCAAGGCCAACTAATCTAAAAAACATGAAACTAAACTAGAAAACATAGAAACTAAAATAGAAAAAATGGAAACTAATCTAGTCCTACATTTGACTTATTTGAATCCTTTCAGTCAATAATATTTAGAGATGGAACAACTCTAAAGTAATGCTTTAGGAATTGTCCATTGTCTGGGTAGGTAAGCTCACTACCTTGGAGGTTTTTTAGATGAAATGCATTATTTCCCATGATCTCTAAAATATGATAGGGTCCAATCCATAATGGGGAAAACTTATCATGTTTTCATTTTTTTCATGGGATTTATCCCATAGTAGCAACAAATCCAAAATTATGAATGCTTTGACTTTTTCTCTTTTGTCAAGCCACATTTTTACCACATCATGGTTTTTATTGAAGGTGTGTAAGGTTTATATCCTTGAATCCCCATATCTATTATATCAAGAAATCTTGACTCTACTTTGTCATTTGGTTTAATGTAATCTTGCATGAATTGATAGGTAGGTAAATTCAATGTGATGGGGAAAATTGGTTTGTGCCTATACACCAATAAGTAAGGTGACTATTTCAAGGCTTGCTTGTATCTCATTCGGTCTACCCAAAGAACATAATTTAATAGATTATGCCAGTCTATAGGATTTTCCCCTATTGAATTCTAAATTACATCAATTAGACTTTTATTTTTTGACTCTACCAGTCCGTTTCCTTGAGGGTAGTGATTAGACACCAATCGAATTATAATATGATTTTCATGTGCCCATTTAGTGAATTTTATTGATATAAATGTTGGTCCATCATCACACACCAAAGAGATGGGTGTGCTAAATATATTTGTTATGTGTTCCTTCAAAAAGTGAATCACATCCTATGCTCTACTATTCTTTGTGGCAATTGACATGGTTTATCTAGTCCAATAGTCTATAGTCATAAGCCTAAATTTATGGCTTGTTGAGAAATTTTGGTTGATTACACCAATGAATTATAAACCCCACTATGAAAATGATCTTCTTTTAATAACTAGCTATAGAGGCATTACTACATGTACTTCTTTCTTGGCTAATAATTGACATTCATGACAATTCCTTATGTTCATATGTGCATCTTTAAATATAGTTGGCCAATAATATCCCAACCTCAAAATTTTATGTGCTATGGTATTCCCAATAGGGTGATCACTACCTATTTTTTGATGCAAGTTTTCTAGAATTTCCTTAGCCTCCTCTTCAAATACACGTCTAAGATATATAAATTCATAATTCCTTCTGTAGAGGACTCCATTCTTGATTATGAAGTGAGAATCTTTGAGCCTCAAAGATCTCCTTATTTCTCTATTATATTTTTTGGGGCAAGTCCCTATAAGTAAATATTGAATTATATCTATGTACCATTCTCCTTTAGAAACTTGTGCTACACATGCCTCTTTAATTGTGATTCAAGGATCAAGTTAAGTCATAAGTTGAATAATGCCTTAACCTCTGATGATCTTTGTAGGCTTGATTACCATGTAAAATTCTTGTATCTTGGCCATCCACTTTCCTTGATGTTCTCCCAACTCATTCTATGAAAGGGTGAGCTTGATAGCAGGATCGAATATAATAGCTATAGTTTTGTTCTTTAAGATGTAATGCCAAAATTTATTTATTTCTTTGACTAAAGAAAAAAATTTCTTGTCGATCATTGAATACTTGAGATTTACATCCTTAAGGTTTGTGCTCATGAAGGAAATTAGATGCTTATTTTCATCCTTCTTCTGTGTGATAACCATGATAATGATGTGTTTTGAAGTGAATGAATATAGATAAAAGTCCTTTGTAAAGTATGGGCTAATTAAAATTGAAGCTTGTGATATTGTGTCCTTGATATCTTAAAAAGACCTTTTGGCTTCAACTATCCATTCTATCATAGCATCTTGCTTGAGCATGGTGTTTAGAGGCTTAAAAATCTTGACAAACCTTGAGATGAACTTTATTATGAAGTTGATCTTTCCAAAGAATGATTTTAGCTCCTTTTTACTATTAGGTGGCTAATTTTTTTAAATTTCTTAGATTCTATTAGGATCAATAGTTATCTCATCCTTATTAAGGATGTGCCCCAAGAGCTTCCACTTAGTGACTCCAAATATACTTTTATTTAGGTTCAATGAGATGCTAAATCTTATACATATCTCAAATATAGAATGTAGATGGCATATATGATCTTTCTAATTCTTTGAAAAAATTGTAAGATCATCCATGTAGATGATTATACATTTCTTGGTTAATCCCTTGAAGTCATGATCCATGGCATGTTGAAAGGTAGTTCCTATGTTTATTAGGCTAAATGACATATTTTTGTATACATAAGTACCCTATTTCATGGTAAACATCATTTTCATTATGTCTTTAGGTTGTACTAGTACTTGATTGTAGCTTAAAAATACATCCAAAAATGACATCATTTTAGAACCACTCACTATTTGTATTACCTCATCTAGAAAAGGTAGAGGATAATTATCTTTCTTAGAAGCCCTACTCATATTTCTAAAATCCACACATAATCTAATCTCACCACTCTTCTTTCTAACTGAGACCAAATTGGCCACCCAAGTAGAATGTTAGATTGGGAAGATGATTTTAACACTTAATAACTTCCCTTCTTCAATTTGATTAAGAGGCTCCATAATAGGGTTCACTAGACTTTGCCTTTGTCTAAACAATTTATGGTCTTGCCTTAGGGAGATTGTGCAGTGATGACCTATAGGTCATATACCTTAAGGTATTCATAGGTCCAAGTGATAATGTCCTTATATTGAATAATCAAATACTTGACTCATTATCTTTCCTCCTTGTGTAACTGAAGCCAATGTTCACATAACATGGGCTATGATCATCTCCCAAAATTTCCCTCTTGAATTGAAATTCATTAACCTTGGGCTATCTAATCTGCTACATCTAAGGGTTTAGGTTGAATGGTATTTACAAAGAGACTAAACCACCTAGAATTTGATTCTCTTTGAGCTAGAGAATGCCCTATTTATCTATTTCTTCTTGACAAAAGTGGCTAACATCCTTCTCAAAATGATTTGAGACTTGAAATCCCCTGAATTAGTCAAGAACTAGATAATCTACTAGTCATCACTAAATATCTAGAAATTTTATACATTATCTAGAATAAATGGATAAGGAACCAATTCAATAAAATATCCCCTTACCTTAGACTTCTATAATGGCTCGATATTGGCATCAGTAGTAGCTAGTGAATCAATAACCTAATTTTTCTCTCTTAGGAGTGTTACTATGCTGAAATATTCAAAGATTTCAATTAAATCCCATGCTCTATACTTATATATCCATAAATAAGAAAATTTATATTGATATTTTTTTCTTACCTAGTGAACTACCAATTTTGAGTCACTGAATTCCTTTATTTGCTTTACATTGTTCTTTAGTGCAAACTATAATCCTAGAATTAGAGCTTCATACTCAACTCTATTGTTAGTACATGGGAACTAAAATATATAATATGTAAAAAAATTTTTACCTTGAGGGTTAATCAACTCAATTCCTATGCATAATCCTTTCTTGGACATAGATCCATCAAAATTCATAGTCCATAGTTGATTCAAACCTTCAAGTTTTAGGTTTTGTGCTAGTTTGTGAGTGGTAAATGTTTAAATGCCCAAAGTGGGAGAGTCATACTTTACTTCTTCATTCTTGACATTGCATTCCATGATGGGATATTTCATTCTTGGATTTCTATCAATTTTGATTTGGTTTACAACACCCCTCCATGACATCCAGATATGTGAGAAGTCTATGGAAAGATACCCATTAAACATTTTAGACCAATCTCTACTTAGCAATAATCTATAACCTTTTGGTATGTCCACTACTAGGATATTGATAGTCATCTATACTCTTGGTTCTGATTCTACTAGGATGCATATGTTTTTTAGTTCTCCCACTACTATTACCACCATTTTGTCTAGTTGAGATATTGATCTCTTTGAGGGACTTGGGGTAAGACCAATATTTTTATATATAGAAGTAAGCATAATATTTGAAAATGTTTTAGAATCAACCAAAAAGTTATGAATGTTCTTATCAAATGCTCTGATGGTTACTAGAAATAGTGGTACTTTAGGTTTACTCTTGTAAATGATGTTGGCATGAACAACCTTCATTTTCTACGTAGCCACTCTAGTTCTTTCCACATGGGTCTTTCTAGTAATGGACTTCCATAACAATTCCTTTTGCTTAGTGATTTGGGCTTACTCATGGAGAGTTATATTTTCCTTAATCTTATTCATATTTGTTATGATATTATATCCTCCTTTACTTGATTCTTATTTATTTGGTGGTTGATCATTCCTTTTTAGATGGAGTGGGTTGTTTTTAGCTTTTGGATTTGGAGGAATTACCATGATATTTGGAGGAGTTGAGGTAGTAAGTTATTTCTTGTTATTTAAGTTGTATGAACCTCTCTATAACTACTTGAAAGCATGAACTTCATCTGTATTATCCTCTTGTTTGTTGTCATATTCTCTTAAAAAGGAAAACTTATGAGTCTTGAAGAATATGGTTATGCTATAAGATCTAAGATCTTGATGGGATTCTAGTAGATTATTCATCTGATCCTATCTAGTTACTTCCCTTTGAAAGATCTCAAATGATGTATAGAACTCATTGCAATGAAGATCACCATGTTGGGGTGTATTGTGTATCCTACACCAATTAAGGAGAGCCATTTTAGTGATGTTAATTTATAGGAGCTTGCTAGGTTGCTCCATATTATTTTCAAGCCTATTGAATGGTCTATTATATCTTTATAACTCAATGTTTTGATTTTCATTTGGGGTGTTGGCATTACCCATCTTTTGTTGCATGTTCAAAAAATCATTACTCAGCTTTTGGACCATTTTTTAAATATAATACAACTCATCTTTTATGGAGTTCATACCTTCTAGAACAACCATAATAAGTGTAGTTGCATGTTAGTTCTATTAGTAACTATTACCTATTATGTGATTGTTCATGTACCTAAAATTCAATTTCATCATGTATGCCAATGGAGGTAGTGTGTATAATTGATTCTAATAATATATTAGGACATTCTACTTCACATGTGGTATTAGATTGAGCACTAAAAATCCATTATTGATGTTAGATACCCCTAGTGTTTTTGGTTTGAGATGTATATTGATACTAATAGCCTCCTTGAATGTTAATGCCAAAGTAGTGGTAGTAAGTGCTCTCCTTAGGAACATGACAATGATAGGGTCCAAGGCATTCTTTTACATCTCCAATGCTAATGCATGTTCTAGTTTATACCTTAGGGTCAAATATATGTACATCTTCTTCCACCTTGTGTTAAAATCATAGATGGGCTCATTGGGATCCCTATTCATAATAGTGAAGTGTTGATAGACCAATCTAGGATTGGTGACCTATCTAAACTATGCAAGAAAATCCATTTGATATTTATCCCAATTGGTGATGGATTTTTCAATTAGATTCAAATACCAATCATATGTAGCATCCATTATAGTAAAATGGAATAATTGACTTGAAACATATTCATCAACTATATTCATTAACCTTAAAGTAACTTTAAAAAATTTGATATGCTCTTCTATGGTTTTAGGTCCTGAGGGAGAGAAAGATGGTAGATACTTTTTAGGATTCCTAAGTAAATCATGCACATCCCTTGGGATGTAAATAGTATATCCAACTAACCAGGGTTGTTGTCGAGCTATTGGTTAATTAATAGGAAAAGGGTTCCTTATGGGTAAAAGGTGTCATAGTGGAGGTGGATTATTCTGAACTAGAAATATTAGCATAACTTTAGGCCTCTTATGACTTGTTAAGGGTGATGCTAATAAACTAGCCTAGAAATTAGATCTGGTCACTCTCCTAGGTGAATCTAGTATAACTCTATATAAGGACTAACCTCTATTATTAGGAGGATTCAAGTCCCTCCTTATAGTGCCAATATGTACTATTGATGTGGGTTTTATGCACACTATAAATGAATGAGGTAGCCTCTAACATTTTAATACCTCGATGGAGGTGAAATCCACTCTAGGGAATGAGTTGTAGGTATGCAGTTTATTTGAACCTATTGATGGATTAGGGGTAGATCGTGTAGGTTATTGACAAGGTTTTTTAGATGGAGGTGTGGACCCTAAAAATAGTGGATTTTTAGATGAGATGGATGTTTGACTAGTTTCTAATCTATGGTGGTCAAATATTTTATAAAAAAAAGTAAAAAGAGGTTAAGGTAGGGAAGAAAAGAAGTTTCCATAGATCCTAGAAATTATTTCCTTAGTTGGTTTTTGGACAAAATTATGTTTCCTTAAAACCAATGCCTATTACTAGAAATAATAACACACATGCAATCATGTATAGCTAAGAAGTTTAAAGAATTATTGATGCAATAATTTCACCAGCCTCAAATAAAGGTTTCTTCTTTTAGGGCAGTTGTTGCACACCATTTAAATAGAAGATTATGTCTTAAGATAATGAGTTATTAGAGGTATTTATAGCACACACCAAGAAAACACCAATACACTTTCCAAAAATATGATTTAATTTATCTTGACTAATTTAATCAATACATTCACATATATTAAATAGTTATTGCACATATAGAATTAGCATATTAATTAAAGTAATAAAGAATCTATTCGTAGCTTTAGCACACTAAATATTTATTAAAACAAACAACCATATAAATAATAACTAATAACATAATATTGGAAATAAAATACTCTAAATACTTTGCTTGATGACCAAATTGGTTTGCTACTTTGTATTCCAAAATTTTCTAACCAAAAAATAAAGTAGGGGTATAATTGTATTTATAGACCTTGGGGAAGGGATTGCCTCATCCTCCAAGTCTATACATGATGATTACATGTGGAAATTAGAACACATAGTTCTAATTGTGGTCTAAAGCTGTATAAGAAAAAAGCTTAGAAAAAAGCTATAAATAGCTAAATTAACTTTTACAAAACTATGAAATGTGTGCATGTACATAAAAATATAAACTCAATTTTACAATGATTCACTCTAATCTCAAGGAAAATCTAAGTATATGTGTCACTATAAATTTTTTACATGCATAACATTTTAGCCTATCAAGTCTTAGTTATTTGAAGTACTACATGTGCTTTAGTAAGTATGGAAGTGGAAGAAATAGTTGAAGATATATCAACATCGTCAGAAGCCTACTTCTTCTTTGCTTCATTATCCTTATATACTTTATGTGTTGCATCATGTTGTTGTCAGATCATGTCTAAGTTAAGTAATGGAGGCTGATGAAGTCTCTTGGTCTATCCAAAGAGTCTTGTATGTTTGTCTTTGGTTATTTGAAATTTATTTTTGAAAATCTTGACCTTGGTTACCTTCCTGTGAGCCTTGCTTAACTTAGATTTTATTTATTCAATTTCTAAACCTTGTATGCTTAGTTTAATTTTTTTTGTATCCTCTTGAACTATTTTATCAAAATTAATTCTACTGATCAATTTACTAGTAGAATATCTTGCCTTGGACAATTTTAACTCATCTAAAATTTGGAGGGGTCGAGCCTCATGTGCTTGATATTCAAGGATCAAATCTCCAACTACTTTCAACCAGTCCTTTTCCTCCTCTTTCTAGATAATAAGAATATTTAAAGCATTATAAGCCTCAAGCACTGTCATTAAATCAATATGGTTATATAAAGAGTTTCTTATATAGAAAACTAGCATTTTGAGCTTGGCACTATCTTTAACTAAGGAGTTACACAACTAATTTTCCTGGTTCACTTGAGGAGCCATCTTAGCCTTCATAAATTCCATGGCCTCCAAGGAGTTGTAACATTTTGATGTGGCCTTTTGAAATTCAAATTAAATACCCATAGGAATGTACACTATCTTAGATTGCTCCATGAGATGCTCAATATGTGATTTTAAGTCCTACACCTCCTCTTCTAGCTCCTATTAGGCTAACTCAGTGCCTTCATGAATGGCCACTACAACATCCTTATGCACTTGAGATAGGTCTATAATATTTTACTTGTATATAGACTACCTTGGCTATCTATTCTACCTTTTGGTGAGGGATAACACTGATTGCCATTCCTCAAGGATTATTCCTGCACCATGGTCATCTTCAAGTTTCCTTTTCCTCACCCTTTGGATAGTGCCAGCTGGAGGATAAAATAGGGTGGACATATAGGGATCTTGGTGATCTTATAAATTAACATTTAAGAAGTTTGACTTATCAAATACATTGCCTAGGGTGGAATGTTTAGATTGGATGCATTAAAGGTTATGACCACAACCTCATCCTTGGTGTCCTCTTCTAATTTATTCTACTTCTTACTAGCCTTTGTAAAAACATTAGGTAAGGAAGGCCAAATTATTTTAGACCAATCCACTCCTCTAAATTGAGGGAGTGGGTATACTAAAACTATTTAGGGCTTGGCCTTCCATCCCCTATTGGTTCTTGTGATTTTGGTCTCCTCTATGGAAGTGGTGGTAGGGAGTGGAAGGGAGATCTATGTGTATTGAACATGGATTTGAATGGTGTATAGAGCAATTTTGATTTTCTTAGACAATTTTTCTTCTTGAGGATTCTCATAGTAAAAGTGCTAGTAGGGACATGGTGTTAGGTTATGGATTTAAAAGCTTCAACTATTTGCAGACATGGAGGAGTTGCTGAGTGTCACAGTCACCAGTGTCGGTTATGCTGACCGACGTCGGTCATGGGTGAACAAAAGGGAAATTGACATCGACAAGAGTCGGCCAACATTGGTCATCTCCAGTTAGATAGGGACCGACATCAGTCACTTATGTGTTCCAGAATTGTTTGTTGCATAAATAGTTAGTTTGTTGAACCAAGTGTTTGCATGTAAAGGCTATTTTGAGTCTTGAGCTACGTGTCTAAATTAAAAGTCTACGTTATTGTTTAAGTCTAGGATCTATTTATAGACCCATTGGCATGTATTGTAATTATGAGAAAATAGAGGAAGGCAAGGAAGATCCTTCCATTGTAAGATCATTTGAGTTGCAGGTTGTTGCAAGCTCATAAGAGATCTACATGTGTAAGTAAGGTCTATTGAATTGCAAGTTGTTGTAGGTTCATGGGAGATCTACTTGAAGTACTTTGAGTACTGGCAGGGTTATTAATGACTGGTTGGAGGTGAACACCAATTCTATGTGTGAGTTGTGTGTTGTGACTATTTTTAGTAGGAGAGTGAACTCTTGATTGAGAATTACTGGGAGCCCTTGAGGTGTGGGAAGCCTCTGAGAGGTGGAAGAAGAAGTGGCATCTTGTTTATTGTATTTTTTTTGGATGAGTATTAATACAAGATTGTGTATTGTCTCTCATATTTCGTGCTATTTGTGAATTCTAGTTACTTGTTACTTCTGGATAATTCTGCATGTTTAATTGCTTGTATTTGGTAATCATATTGTGCTCTTTCTAAGGAGCAAGATCCTAATAAGTGAGATCAAAGTAGGTGTGTTGTTCTGGATTCCCCATCAACTAGTATCAGAGCTTTTGGTTGGGATTACTAACAGGTGTTTTAGATTTGGTTAGTGTGTGTTGATTATAGGTTACTCACAGGGGTTTTTGTTTGAGTGGGAGTAGAGCAATGGCAGAAGAAAGTAAGCTATGAATGGAGAAGTTTAATGGCAAGAACTATCAATTATGGAGGATGCAGATTAAATATTATCTATATCAAAAAGATTTGTACTTACTATTGGGTGGGGTTGCATGGAAGCCCATAGATATGAAGATTGAAGAATGGGAGGTTCTTGATCGAAAGGCTCTAGGATCTATAAGGTTGAGCCTTGCATCGTCTATGATTTCCAACTTATCTCAGGCTAAGACAATGGTAGAGTTGATGGAATATTTGACAAATTTATATGAAAAACCCTCAGCTTCGAATAAGGTATTTCTTATGAAGCAATTATTTAATTTGTAAATGTTGGAAGGTGGATCTGTTCATAGTCATCTTAGTGATTTCCATGGTTTGGTAAACTAGTTAAATTCAGTCAATATTGTTTTTGATGATGAAATTAAGGCTCTCTTAATATTATGCTCATTACCTAAAAGTTGGGAGAGTTTGGTAATGGTAGTTAGTAATATTGCATCTGCTTCTAAAATCTTAAAAGTGGATGATATTGTGAGTGTAATCTTGAATGAAGAGATACACAAGAAAAGCATAGGTGAATCATCAGGGAATGCTTTGAGTGTTGAAAGTAGGGGAAGGCAAAGAGAGAAGATCAAGCATGGGAGATCAAGGTCCAAGATAGGTAGGAGATCCAAGTCCAGGTATGGCAGAATAACTTGCTAGAAATGTGGAAAGCAAGGACACTTAAAGAGAGATTGCAAGTCGGATGAAGATCAGCATGAAGGACATGAAGAATTAGGGGTTACAGGTATTGTTGCAAGTGTTGTTGCACAAGATGCTTTGGTATGTTCTTTGGATAAAGTAGAATCTTGGGTTTTATATTTTTGTGCCTCTTTTCATGCATCCCCAAATAGGGAATTTTTTCATGAGTATGTCTAGGGAGACTTTGGAGAAATTTATTTAGGGGATGGTAAGCCTTGTCAGATGGTTGGCAAAGGGAAAGTGAAGCTGAAATTGCAAATAGGTAACACATGGGTGTTGAAGGAGGTCATGCATGCCCCAGTTCTATAGTGGAATTTGATTTTTGTTAGAAAGTTGGGTGATGAGGGTTGCACAATAACTCTCACAGTGAAATCTTGGAAGGTTACCAAGGGTACACTTGTTGTAGCAAGAGGTAAGAAAGTAGGTACGCTTTATCTATCTTCTTTTATTATTGATTCTCCTTCTGGTTTATCTACTTCAGCTGTAGATTTGAAGATGTGGCTTAATAGGCTTGGTCACATGAATAAGAAGGGGTGCATGTTCTTGAGTCAAAGGGTATGCTTTCAGATTTGAAAAGCATGGATCATGGTTTCTATAAGTAGAGGAAGAAAGTGACGTTTCTTGAGAAATTTGATGTTCGTGACAAGAGCAGGAAAGCCTTGTATTTCAAGGAGAAGGTGACAGATAGAGATCAACATAAGGGGATAAATAATTCTAAGTAGAGCAAGGTTGATATGGACAAGGGTTTGATCCAAAAGGAGCTTGTGAGTAAAGGTCATCGCTCACAAGTAAAACATAGAGACTGATGCCAGTTAGAAAATTGGCGTCGGCATCCAGATAGAGACTCGGCATCCAGATAGAGACTAATGTTGGCTATGTGTAGCCTAACATCAGTGACTCAGGATAGAGAAATACCAACATCAACCAGGGTGAACTGATGTCGATGATGAGGTAGTCACATGGAACTGACATCGGTTAGATGCAGACTGAGATGTGACTGGCATCGGTCACTGAGATAGATTTCGGGTAGACAACAAGCTGTCAAGGAGTCTCAAACACCCATATGGAGGACTTAAAGGGTAAGTAAGCTTCAAATTCATCATTTCCCTTCTTTACACTACTTGTTATTCACTGATGGTCAAGAACCAAGAAGTTATTAAAAAAGTAGAGCAGGTAGATCTAGGAAATAGTGGGAGCTTGGCATGGATGAGGAATGTGATTCCTTAGAGAAGAACCAAATGGGAGTTTTTGGTGGAGTTTCCAACTGGAAGAAAGCACTGAGAGATAAATGGATGTTCAAGATAAAGAAGAGCAGAAATGGACATGTGAGATAGAAGGCCAGGGTATATGGTCTTGAGTTAGCTACAGGATAATGGAGGTTTGACCATTGTGTTTCTCTTTACCAGGTTGGATAATATTAGCTACATTATCCTATTACTGTATTGTGTGCTTGTTGTAGGGTTATACTTACAGGGAGTTACTAAACTAAAGGTAAAGCTAGTTCAGAAGTATGTCATGAGGAATCTGGGAGCAGCAAGATTCTTTGGCATGAGCGTGTTCTAGGGACATGGAAGGTCATAGGTTGAATTTGTCTTTAGATGATTGTGTGAGACCGGTTAACACATCGATGGTTGGATAGTTCTATGAATAATGTCTTGATTCACATAATGAGGTTAAGTGCATGGTATGTATTAGACCTGAGTTTGACCAAGCAGTGGGTGTTGTCAAAAAGTTTAGAGCCAATCCAGGAAAGAAGCACTGGAGGGCAGTTTAGTGGATTCTTAGAGGGACTAGCAGCAGGTGCACATGCTATGCAGGGTTAAGTTATTTTCTACATGGGTTTGTAGATGCAGTGTGGCAAGTGATTTGGATGATAGGAGGTGCACCAAAAGATTTGTGGTGGTTGGTCTTCAAGGGTGATCTTGAAGAGGGATACAATGCCAGGAAACAAACTAGATGATGTACAGGTTTAGGTACAGTTGTAGCTATTTATCTCCAAGTGGGAGATTGTTAGGTTGTGGAGCTAAAAGATTCAACTATTTGCAGACATGGAGGAGTTGCTAAGTGTCACAGTCACTGGCATCGATTAGGCTGACCGACGTTGGTCATGGGTGAACAAAAGGGAAACTGACATCAGCAGGAGTCAGCCAACATTGGTCATTTCTAGTTAGACAGGGACCGATGTCGGTCACCTGTGTGTTCTAGAACTATTTGTTACACAAATAGTTAATTTGTTAAACTAAGTGTTTACATGTAAAGGCTATTTCGAGTCTTGAGCTACATGTCTAAATTAAGAGTCTAAGTTATTGTTTAAGTCTGGGATCTATTTATAGACCCATTGGCATGTATTGTAATTATGAGCAAATAGAGGAAGGCAAGGAAGATCCTTCCATTGTAAGATCATTTGAGTTGTAGGTTGTTATAAGCTCATAGGAGATCTACATGTGTAAGTAAGGTCTATTGAATTGTAGGTTGTTGTAGGTTCATGGGAGATCTACTTGAAGTACTTTGAGTACTTGTGTACTGGCATGGTTATTACTGACTGGTTAGAGGTGAACACCAATTCTGTGTGTGAGTTATGTGTTGCGACTATTTTTGGTAGGAGAGTGAACTCTTGATTGAGAATTACTGGGAGCCCTTGAGGTGTGGGAAGCCTCTGAGGGGTGGAAGAAGAAGTGGCATCTTCTTTATTGTATTTTCTTTCTAGATGAGTATTAATACAAGATTGTGTATTGTCTCTCATATTCTATGCTATTTGTGAATTCTAGTTACTTGTTACTTCTGGATAATTCTGCATGTTTAATTGCTTGTATTTGGTAATCATATTGTGCTCTTTCTGAGGAGTAAGATCCTAACAAGTGGGATCAAAATAGGTGTGTTGTTCTGGATTCCCCATCACATGGGGAGTAGCCATAAGAAGTGGTTTGGAAGTGACAATGTAGTGATAAATGGTAGTGGTGGAAATGGAAGGAGTAGATGTAGAGGTGGAAGGAATGGAGATGGTAGATGCAGTAGAAGTGGGAGCTTCCATAGAAGAGACTAAAAATTGATCAACAATAAAAATTGAGGACAAAGGAAAACTTGCAAAGGTCTGAGTACCTTAGAGGTAGATCTCTATTGGGTTTAGTTGGAGACTCATACGCTTGGCTATCTTGAACTTATCCTCTTCATCTGAGTCATCCTATATGTCTTTGATGGTAATCTCATCCTCCTTTGATGGATGCAAATTTGGAGGTGGAGTAGGTAAAACTTGATATTCCTATACTATAGGGCTACATATGGGAGTCTTGGCCTTCCTTTTTTAGCCCAAAGGTGTCTTTACTTATGTAGGAGAACCCTGGGAAGTGGATGCTACTACTTGTGAAGTAGCTACCTCAATAGATGAAACTATAGATACCTAGGGGATAGCCATAGGAAATGGACTAGAACTTGTAATAAGTAATTCTTGTACCTTATCTCCCTCCTCATTAGAATTCAAGCTGATGGGATATACTCTTTGTCCTCCTCTTTGAGTACTGGGTTTAGGTAGTTTAGGCTCTCTCTTCACTATTTTTAATTTCAAATTTAGAGGAATTCCTTGGGAGGAGGAACCTTCTTATTCTCCAAAAGTTCCCTTCCTAAATTTTGAGTGCTTCCACCCCTTAAAGAGTGCTTTTTTGCTATCCAACTCCCTAGTGAAGATGGAAAGGTTAGCTTGGATCATTCTTAGACGATCATATTATAAGCCAATAATCTATGCTTGATCCAAAACATCTTCATCAGACTTTTCATTCATGAAAATAAAATCATAGGCATAAGGGTGGTGGTAGTAAGGGATATTGAATCCATGAATATGTTTTTAGATTAGCCCATGTAGATCCTAGTCTCTATGTGAAAGTGTGGGGAAGCCATAGTAGTGTCACTTTCCACCCAAATCTTTGAGATGATTTCTTATTTGATACACCATATTTCTAATTGAAATCAAGTTTCCAAAGTATAAGGCCTTACTTTACCTTATCATATCTTATTTAATGTTATTCCATAACTAAAATGCAATATCTTGTTCATCTAATTTATTTGGTACATATTTTACGAGACATAGGGGCTTGACCTTATTTTCCTAGACCATAATAATAGTAAAATATGGGTAGAGGAAGTAATATGCATTCCCATCTAAATTATTTTAAATATTCTCCCTAATGTAAGGCATAGGTGAGCCATGAATGTCTTTCTATACCTATGGGTAGACATCCTCACATATCCTAACCATATGTTTAGTGTAAGCATATATGTGCATGAATTGGTAGTAATCATAAATTATGTTCTTCATAAAATCTATGGTAGGAGTACACAAGTTGACCAAGTCCTTATACATCATGCCCATGACTTCATACAATAAATATGACATCATGTAAAAATATCCTATAGGTGTGGGATGTTTATCTTTATGAAACATTTCCTCCCTCATTCTTAAACTGATTATTTCCCCCAAGGTATAAGTGGTATCATACAATAAAATCATATATAATAATGGTACCCAATATAAATTCAAAAAATAGATGTTGGGAATAACATATAATTTATTAATCAATGCCATACCAATATGAATTACCATCATGAACTTATCAATTAGAACTGCTCCCTTTAACTTCTTTGCCTTTCATGTGATTGTCTAGTCAAGAAGAAGCCATGATTGAAATGCTCTTTTGATTAAAATTTATTAATTAAATTACACCAAAGTGTGCTTGTAAAAGTAAGAGTTAGGTATGCTAAGAGATAAATACCTTGAAAATCATTTTAGGATATGTACACAATAACCATATCACTATGAGAATGAAGTAAGAAAGCATCGTGTGATATCTTGACCAAAAAGAATAAGTCCTTAGTTCTATGTAAGGCATAATTTTTGGTTTGTTCACAACAAAGTGAAATTCTTGGTGTTTATATGCCAATAGCTCCTTGATAAACAATCTTTCTACTAATGTCATCTCATCTTAAAGTTAAAATGCATTCACCAAATCAATAACATCCCAAAGTTGTGAATAATTTTGATACTTATCTCCAAATATCATCATGTTGAATATAATGTCCTTGAACTATATAGAATATTTAATTGAAAATGAAGATGGTGGATTCATTCCTCAAAATGTCCTATATGTAAAATCCATTGCTGCATACCCTAGGATACTTATATTTCCTTGAATATGCTATGTATGTGGTGTAAACACTTAGGATTTTAGCTTGGTCATTGTTATACTTGTAGAACTCTTAATATGTGTATAAGGGCTCTTGGTAATTATTATAAAGTATGAAGCTTTGAATGCAAGTTAAATTTAATGAAAATTATGGTTTCACTATCTATGTATCATCTATATAGGATTTTGTATTGAATATCAGTTCATGTGATATAAATATGCAACATTCACTTTTGCTTCTATTTAAATTTGTTAGCTCAAGTTGGTAGGGGGGTCTTTAATATTACCAATATGAAGTATTTTACCTTGGTTTAGATAAGTATGGAAAAATTAATAGTGCTCCATATAATAAGGCACTTATGTTCTAATGTTGAATAAAATTCTTTTGGGTCAACATCTACAAATTAATTCCTTCAGGGGAATTATTTTAGGCAAAGTTTCTACATTAATTAGCCTAAGGAATCATTCTATTGGGTAGGAGTCTCGAAACAATTATTTTGAAGGGATAATTTGATGTTAAAGGGCATTTTGAATTTACTTGAAGGGTGCTTTTGATCAGAAGGGTTCACTTTGTATGACACTTTATTCCTAAGATAAATCCTAAAGGGTCTACTTCCTAATCCTTGAAGTGCACTTTTAATCTTTGAAAGGTACTTTTCATATGGTTAGGGTCATGTCAAAAGTCCCAAAGGGTAAGTTTCACCAAACCTAAAGGGTATGTTTAGATAAGGGAAAGGTCATATGGATACTCCATAAGGTCTAAAAGGTCCTTTTTGAAAGATCTAAAGGGTATGTGGCCACTTCAAAAAGGGCACACGGATTGGGACTAAAATTCTGAAGAGTAGGTCTAACCAAACTTGAAGGGTAGGTTTGTAGAAAAGCACAAAGGCCAAAGGGCACTTTTGTAGGGTCAAAAAGGGTAGGGACAAACATCCAAAGGGTATGTCTGGTAGGGTAAATAGGCTTAGACTAAATTCCCAAAGGGTACTTTACACAAAACCTGAAGGGTATGTACCCCAAAAAAAGTGGTTAGAAAATGGGTTAAGTGGTCCATTTGGGAAAAGATGGAAGGCTAGTTCAAAATGGACAAAGGATGCTCTTATAAAGGTTGAAGGGCTAGTTTGAAAGGGTCCCAAATGGTATGAGGATGAGATTCGAAGGGTTTACTTTGGGGAAATTTTTTTCCTGAAGGGTTTACTTCATGAAGGCTGAAGGGCACTTTTGAACTTATTGAAAGGTATTTTTGTATATTTAAGGGACATTTTAAAAGTTCCAAAGGGTAGGTTGGATAGGGTCAAAGGGAAAATCCATTAGGGAATTTGTTTTGGGGAAAGTGTCTAAAGGAATTTCATAGGTCATAAAAAGCTAGGAATAATTCCTTCTTAGGAATTGATTCTAACAAAGTGTCTAACACAATCTCATTGATTAAATTAGTCTGAAGGAAAAGAGATCAAAACATAAAACCCAAAATGATAACATTATGTAAGTATCAAAAGAATAAATCTTTGCAAGACTAGAAGCCTAAAGAATGGTTTGCATAGAAAAAAGTTATCCTTATAAATTCCCTACTCAAAGTGAAATACCTTATATTTTTTAGAATTTTTATAATCATATGAGAAATAAGAATGAATATTAAGACCAAAATTTGAAAAAGTGGGTGCCCATTTCTCCTTAAAGAACATGGGGATATTGGTCATAACACAGGGCAAGTGAATGCTTTGAACCACTCCATGAAGGACTTATTCTTAGGAGATTTTACCCATTTTATATCTCTATTAGTGTATTTAGTTACACCAATCTCATCAATCACCATCAATAAAATTAATGTGCCCCATGTAAACCTTTGGTGGGGTAGGTAGTAAGATTTATTATCATCCATAATAATTCTGTCAACAAAATAATGGACCTAATTACATTTTATTCCCTCAATGAATTATTAAGAAACATAAAGGTGGGCCATATCAACCAATCACCAACTTCAACCTTGTTTATTACTATGTATGAAACCAATATGAGGGTAGGATCTTGGAGACTAGTGATATGCATAACATGGCCTTATTTCCAATACTCAAGTACCATAATAACCTTTTTGATCTCATCTTGGTCCTCCAGTTTGTAAGAAAGGTCTATGCCTAAGCACTACATCCTTATGACTTTGCTTACCTAATTTGATGTAATCCTCATCTGATGCCCAAAACATTAGATATGGTCTTCATTTATTCATGAAATCAAAAACTTTTCTAATTCAACAAGCTTTCCAAAATATGAAATATTGAATAATCAAAAGAGTGTAACATCATTTAGAGCATTAAGTTTTTTTGACTCATACTATCTCACTCCTTATGTTTTGGCACTCTACTTGATATTTATGTTTCAATTCCACTTCATTCCCAGCTTGATGGTGGTTATAATAAAAAACATTACAAGTGGGAACATTTAATATCTAGTTCTTTGTGCATAGTACCACATATAGGTATTACATTTATTCAACCAATAATGGGGGTGTATGGGGTAAAAAATTGTTATTCTTTGCCTAGTGTGCCATTTATAATTCTATGTCTTCCATGTGCACTCTGAGCTCTTCAGGTACTCCTCACTAATGAACATAGTCTCACCACCCACACTCTTAAACTCTTCTACCTTTGTTATTGTAGGTAAAGGCTCACTTTGATGGGACTTTTTATTACACCACATCACTCTTCAAGGATCCTAAAGGTTAAGTTGTGGCTATCCAATATTCCCAAAATAATACCATCTTACCTTGTTATCTTATGTGGCTCTCTTACTTCAATACCCTTTAATGGTAGACATCAACCTCTACAACCCATAAAACTAAAAAATTGCACATTCTTACACTCCTCCTAACACCCTTCCTATTTACATCAACTGATACACTCCAAAATTATTGAAAATAGTTTCAATTCATTAATTTTCACTCATCTAGAATCTTTGAAATCAATCTACAATATCTCAAATGTGTTCTTTTGGCTCTATAAGTTCATAAATGTGACAATAGTAAAAATTGAAATGACATACATTTAAACTTTTATAGGCTCAACAGGTAACTTACATTTACTACCCCACTACGTTGACCATCACTTCATGAAAGAAATGCTAATAATGGTATTACCATGATGCATACTTAGCACACTTTCCATTACCATTACTTTTCTTATATTAAATACATGTCTCATCCTATACTTTTCTTGAAGTGTATGATATCTATAAAGAATTTGAATATTTTACCATTCTAAAGGTAGGAATCTTACTTCTTTAACTTGACATAGCTTGGTGGTTTTGAACCACATCCTACATACCCATTTATCCTTATGCACTTTTACTTACATGCCTTTTCTCTCATGTACATTCCCATTGACCATATCTTTGGATCTCTATAAATCTTATACCCTTATCCCACACATATTTATTTATGGTCATTTATGATAGTACAAAAAATTACAAAAAAATTTGACACTAAAACTACTCAAGTGTGAGAAACTAGTGTCATGATTTATTGAAAATAATTGAAATCCTAGACTAACCTAATACCATACACCTTATTATTAAAAAAAATAAAGACTATTCAAAATAGTAGGGCCTCAACTAACTAACATTGAAATGGATAGGAATAAATTGACCATATAATCAATTTAATCTACTTGCATCAGTGAGACAGATGCTATGAATGATGAAGAGGCCTCCTAGTGTACACAAAGCTTTCTATTAATACTTTTATGCCTAGAGAAAAATTCTTATTTTTAAATGGTGATCATGTCAGGGTTTCTATTTGTATTTCTCCACCCCTTGAGTCCAATGTGTGAGAAACTAAGTCTCATCCACCTTTAACAAATCATCAAGGCATGATTTTAAGGACTCTTCATCATCTAGTAGACTAACACATGCAATGCAAAAAGAGGGGACAAAGAATTCAACTAGAAGAACCACTTTAGTACCAATCACAAGATTAAATGGTGTGCTCTTATTTAACCACTTATAAGTGGTCCAATATACCCATAATACTATAGATACATGATCATCCTAGTTAGTGCATCTAATATTATATATCTTGGTCAATTCATTAACTAAAATATTGTTGAATGCCTTAGTTATACCATTATCCTGAGGATGATACAGTGTTTTTTTATTATGTGTGATGGTGAATTTCACCAAGAGGATACAAAGGTTTTCATTTAAGTAAATGGGTGCCTCAGTCACTATTCAAATTTAACAAACATCCAAACCATGTAATGATATTATCCTAGAAGAATCTTACAATAATGGTAGCAGTACAATCCCTAGTTGGTGTAACTTTAGCCTAGTGAGTAAGATAGTTAGTAACAATGATAATATAGTGTGTATCAATATGCCTCATTATTGGGATGATGGGGACAACAAATTTAGTAACCCACTTTTCAAAGGGTTTTTATGACAAGATAGTATGAATGGGAATCATATCCTTTATATTTTAATTTCTCACACATTGGTAAATGTTACACTAGCACACATAATTTTTAGCATCTTTAAACAAGGTAGGCCATCGTAATCCAACCAAAAGGACCTTATGTGTTGTATTTTCATTGGAATATATTGATACCCTAATGAAATTCCTAAATTACCTCAATGTGTTCATACTTCATGACACAACATCATAGCACTTCATCCTAGCCAAGCTTATAAAGGTTAACCCCTATAAACTATAATGGAGCAACATGAATAACCAGTTGCTTTTTTTCTAGAGTGATAAGGTGAGCCAGTGATGGACCCACATTAAAAAAGTTAGTGATATCTTCCAACTCCTAAGGCATGCATGTGACTTGAAATAAGTACATTTTGGGCAAGTCATCTTTAGTGGTGTACATCAATCCTATAAATTCAATGTATGATAGATGATTTG
This sequence comes from Torreya grandis, assembly GCA_037957365.1. Classification (NCBI taxonomy): domain Eukaryota; kingdom Viridiplantae; phylum Streptophyta; class Pinopsida; order Cupressales; family Taxaceae; genus Torreya; species Torreya grandis. Next base: position 723,470 of record JARHVA010006470.1, on the reverse strand, counting down.
GGCAATAATTGGCCTTACTAGGTTTAACCATCACTAAAAATTAGAACTGTTGAAATAGCATAATCCACTACCAAATATGCCCATATATTACCAATTTATTTAATAAATAATTTAGTGCCTCATGGTCCATGAATAAGATAAATGAAGTAGGTAACAAGTAATTACAAAAAATTTAGGTATAAAACATAGACAATTCTTCATGCTCTATAGTCATATAGTTTCATTCAATCAGATTAATATTTCTACTTATAAAATATATAAGAGAATAGGGGTAGTTATAATTTTATCATTGAGTATAACAAACACTTGTTGGTGAGCATTGGTCTAGATAAACTGGCCATTTTTTTAGTAATTCCTCTATAGGCACAACAATTTTAGCATACCCATGAATAAAATTTCTATAGTATCTAATATGTCTTAGGAAGGCATGTACATCTTAATGGGTTGTTGACACTAGAAGGAAAATTATAACATTAATCTTATCTAGATCCACCAAGAGTCTATCATGATAAATAACATGACCAAGTAGAATGCTAAAGGTGGTAGAAAACAAACATTTATTCATATTTAGATAAATTTGAAGGTTTTGGTAGTGATAAAACATTAGTTAGAGATTTGAATAGTAGTCTCGTACTAAGCCATAAATAATCTAGTCATCAAGTTAGACTTAAAGGAACTTATGAATAAAGTCCTTGAAATCCTTGACTGTGATCTAGGAGAACATAATAGGAGCCTTTTTCAACTGAAATGGCATTAATTTATAATCAGAGGGTCCCCATTTAGTTGTAAATGTGGTCTTCATATTATCTTCTTCTATGATCTAGCTTGATGGTATCCAAATAAGCCATCAGTAAATGTATAAATTTCATACCTTTTAACTCCCTCATGTATCTCTTCAATGAAGGGTGTCAAAAAGGGGTCAATAATGCAAGCAACATTGAGTACCTGATAATCCACATAGACCTAAATACATCCATACTTATTGATACTTATAACTATAGGACTCACCCATTTAAACTCATCTATAGGATTAATTACTCTTGTGTGCAACATACTATCAATTTCATCCTTGACTTGAGTGCACAAGTTGGGGTTCATCTGATAGGGCCTCTTCTTGACATGTCGAGCAACCTCTACCAATTATATGTTCATCCTACCTAAGTAAAAATGCACACCTTTTATTTCAATATAGTTTTGTGGGAATACATCTTGATACTCCATCAATATCTCAAATACTTTTGAGATTTATGTATCAGACCAATAGTCTCCCATAATTTCCATCTTTAGTGCTTCCTCTATGCCAATATTTCATGGAATAGTCTGGAGTTTTTACAAGTATGGGTGTTTTCCATCCTAGATGGTGTCACTAAAGAGGAACACATTGTCAATCAAAAAACATATTTAATTTAATATAAACTATTACATATATAGTGTAATATTCTCATAAAATATAGGAGTCAACACCAATCAATTACTAGCCTAATATCACTCCCAAATCATTATCTCCATACAACTCTTATATTTTTCAAAATTACATACTATGAGTTGTGATAAATCATTTTTTTTTTTTTTTCACACATAAATCACTAATACTTATTATTCCCTCCCTTTGTGCTAAAATAGGGTGAGGAAAAATTAATAGAGATAGTCTTCATTGATTTCATGAGCCACTTATTCATTTTCAAAGGGAGGATTACTTGCCTCTAGATCAATTTCCTTTATTTCCATTATTTTATCACTTATCTTTCCATTGAGAATATCTTGTGCTCTTTGTTTGAAATTCAGAATAGCATGGCCTAGCTTTTTACAATAGAAAAATGTATATTTATTTTTCCTAGTCACATGTTTATATTTTTTGTAAGAAGTGTTGGAATTTATTTGTGTGAGAATTACTTCTTCTCCTTCTAAAACTTTGTTTCCTTCAGTAAGTAATGAGGATATGACATTTGACAAACTTGGATTTAGTTTGCTTAAAGTGAACACCACATGTTACATACTGTTGGGCATACTATTGAGTAATATGGATTTTGCATCATTATCTTTGATAACTTATTTTATCCCTACCAGTTGGTTTATGAGTGAATTAAACTTGATGATGTGGGATATTATATCTCTTCATTCTTCCATTTTCAAACCATAAAATTTTTGTTTCATTATTATTTCCACACTGTTAACTTGTGAACCAAATAATTTGTTCAATGATTCTCAAATTTCCTTGGAGGATTTTTTGAAATCCACATGATGTAGATATGGCTTTGATAATCCTAGACCAATAATTGACAAAAATTTCTTATCTTTAGCTTTCCATTTTTGGTTCTCATCTACATCTGAAGATTTTGGTACTATGCCATCAACAATGTCCCATAGATCCCTTTCAATTAGCAATAGTTGAATTTAGATTTGCCATGTATGAAAATCATAAACATCAAATTTCTCAATTTGACTTGATCTGTCCATATTAATCTCCCTTATTTTTATCTTATTGGATGTTGACTTCACTGATAATGTGTCCTTAAAATAACTCTTTTGACAAAGACACTACAAACTATAAACTTTGACAATTTTATACTAACTCTTGTCACTTAAAAATATATTAAAATGTTATAAGTCTAATGGTGGACTAAAATGTCTTTGACACTTTAATGATTTCTTATAAATCTTAACCTAAATTATGACTACTAAAATTAAGACCTATGAATCTAACTTAATATTAGATTTCACATACTAATTTATACTTTTAACAACCATAATCCTACTACCTATAAAAATAAAATACTAAAATAAATCAAAAGATCTAAACTCAAGATACACCTAAATTGCTTATTATTTTGAGACTGACTTGGAAACCAAGGTGATAAGGAGAGGAGAGTCTATTGTGTGGAGGGATGGAGGTTTAAGATTGAATAAAAAATATCATGAACAAGGATATTTCCTACAATGCTACTTAATCGAGTGTTTGGAGGAACTCGATGGTGAAGAATAGGGTCACCTTGGAGAAAGCCATGAAGCTCACTATGAGGATTACATTCAATGAGTAGGGGAGATGGGATCTTGGATGAACATTGAGGAGTTCCACAAGGCTATAGATTGTAATATGGGATGATGAGTGGATATGATGTTGATCAGGTTTAAATGCCAAGTTAAAACCCCTTTTAGGTGAGTAGACCATTTTACTAGAGGAGATTCTGAAGTCTATTGATTATGTTGTAATTTTGATGTAGATAGGTCCAAGATCAAATATTATAAAACCATTAATCCATCAACAATCAATGCAATCAAAGTATTTTATAGAGATATATTCTTCTTGTTCCATGACTAAAACTCTAAGATATAACCGTTGACTAGAATACTTCAAGTAACAAATATTTTCTTCTATATGGTATGCTTACAGTAGATGTACAACCTATATAAATGTCTAATACAAACTATATAAAAAAATAAGACAACATACTATAAAAATATTTTTTATTTTTAGAATTGATTTATCATCAAATGATTAATATTAGAAATTTCACATGGTTCACATTGATATTCTAAAATGAAGCATGATGAAAGGCCTATCTAATGAAAGATATTTCACACGTGGTCTACATTACTTAGCTCTATGATAAACAAGGCTTGAATTTATAGAGAGGTTCAAGAAAACCTGATTTGATACCAGATAAAGAGGAGAAAATTGTTGATCATAAAATATATTTTATTTAATAAAAAATATTACATATATAGTGTAACATTATCCTAAAATATAGTAGTCAACACTAATCAATTACTCTCCTAATATCACTCCCAAATACTTATTACCATACAATTCTTTTATTTATTTATTTATTTCCACACACATAAAACACTAATACTTATTATTTTTAAACATTGTGAATGCCATACTTTCATGGGGATAGCCAAATGATAAGTCAACAGGTTGGGTGGATTAGATCTGGCACCTTCATCAACCTAGCATATAACTTTCTACTTACCTTTGCAAATTTGTTCTCTTAGTGCATGGTCCAATAAAATTTCATGGGGTGGAGATAATTCCACCTCATCAATTTCATGTAAAATAATCAAGATCTCCTTCCACACACCATGTATGCATCTGATCTAATCTTTAATTAGTGTTAGGTCACCTACTATAGTTTGATGCATGGCTTATAATTTAAGGCATAAGTCCATCTATGGGGATGAATAATAAAATGCCAAAATCATGTTACTCTTAACAAAATTATAAGAAATAATTTCCATATGGTGCTCTTCATGGACATGCCATGCTCTAGCCCAAGTCCATAGAGTGCCATAAAATGTGTGAACCCAGAGGTTCTCAGGAAAAAATGTTTGATCCACTATCCAAATAGTCACATAGGCTTCAAGGTGAGGTTTAGGATATCTAATGACACTATAATTTATGGTGGCATTATATGGTTATCATGGTGAAAGTGATGGTGTAAATCAAAATGAACTTAGTCCCAAGTAAGTCTTCTTGATGATTTCTCCACCACTGAGTAGCTATGCCATAAAAGATATGAATAATTGATCATACTCGATCAATGTTAGAGTCATATAAGGCTTCCAACTATTGTAAAAAATCATGTACTTACATCTTACCATGGTACCTAAGATCTTCATATAACTTTACTGGTGATGTAGCCATGATTTGTCCATGAAGGAGAAACAAATTATGGCATTTATGATAATTCTATAGAGTATCATTTTGAATTCCTATTACACCATATATCCTCAAAGTAAGATCATATTCATCTTGATCCTAATATTTTTAGGCATTACTAGTGGTGTTAGACATAGATTATGTATCCTTCCAATGCAAGATGACATCCAGGGTGGGGTCAAGGCCTTCAGTACCCTGAGCTTTGACATTGTAAATGTGGTTAATATCCTCATCAATATTGACTAAATCAACATAAGGAGGCCCTTGATCATGGTCTAAGGGAAGTACAATGTGATGTTCATCATTCTCAAAGCTAATGTAGTAATTATTAAAGTTCAAATTAACATTATTCACATAACACCATGGGTGACCCAATAGAGATGGGAAATCATTAGCTTTGGCCAATTTTATGACCTTAAAATCAACTTTAAAAGTGACACTAAGGATATGCATGGTGGCATATTTAAGTAAACCAATAGGCAAATCATGATTCTTATTGGCCATAAATAAAAATGGAATGAAGGATACAAATCTAAGATATCCATATTATACCATGCATATTTGGTAATAAAAATTCACTTAAAAGTCATTATTAACTAAGATATCTTGGATAACCCATCCATCTATAACAATGTTAACCAATATTTCCCTATCTCCCTCTAGGCTAGGTTGGATATGAGTTTCTTGTCATCATGCATGGTTTATCTAGAAATATTTTATAGGCATAGGCATATGATGCTTTATCCAATTGTGAAATAATATTACAATGTCATCATTCAATGTTCACTTACACAATTCTTGAATTTCATCATGCATCATGTCATGAATGTCTATATATTTATACATATCAACATGTGTAGTGACATCATGATCCTTGAAGAACTAGATCTCTCCTTACAGTTATCTTACCAAATTCATAGTGTCATAGAGCACCTCTTTCTATTGTGAAACATCTAGATAGAGATTAACATGAGGCTTCTTTCATTGACTAGGACTGACCACCACTAAGAGTTATAATATTGAATTTAGGACTTGTCAAATTTAGAGGGGGTAGTCTTCATTATGGATTTTTAATACATATCTTGTTGGCACCCTTCTCATTTATTTCCTTTGTAATATTAGTGTACAGGTTAGATAACTCTTCTCAATGATGTTCATTTTTACAAAAGGCACATGTAAGATATATTGGGAAATCACACTGGTAGTGCTTTAGGGAACCAAACTTATAATATCTTTATGGTGGAAAATATCCAACTCCACATCCTCAACCTCAACCTCAACCTCAACCTCAACCATGATAGCTTCTTCCATTATCTTGGTTATTATCAACATATGTTTGATGCATACCAAATGTGTACACCTCATGAATTTCACTAATGAGATGACAATCATTGGTATCATGAGTATATGCATCACATATTAAAATAGGTTGATACCTTTGACTAAGTTACACATTCTAGTATAGGACAATCCCTTATGTCATGATCTTCCTACAAAATCTCATAGGATTGCTTTAGCAAGGCTTGAATACTCTTGTGAGGATAATTATTTTGATTTTGGCCTTAAAAATCATAATATACATGCCATAAGACACTATAGATGTCATGAGCTTTATGTGCAGTGAATTTTTCTAGTTGAGATGCCATTATAGTGATTTGAGACTCTATATAGGGATTAATCCTTATGCCAATACTTTTAATAGCTTCGGCATGAAGGGTAGCTTCCAAGGCCTCATGAAGGTTGGTGAAAGTTTTTTGTTATAAGGTACATCTAAAGGGGAATAATAAACCTCCCATAAACCATTGGGTGTGTTGAGTAAGATTTATCTAAAAAGAGATTTTTGAGAGAAGTGTCTCGAAATGTGCATCATACTTATGCACAATCTCAGTGGCTTATTAATCAATATCCTTTTGGGAAGCTATGCTCTATTGTTCAAAATCTGTTATATTAAATTCTTTTAGGAATTATGCCTCCAAAGAATCATAATCCACCACAAATTACTATAGATTGTACTTTTAGTACTACTTATGTGCATGGTCTAGAAGGGTTATATCAATTTAGGTTTATTTTCATTCATAAGAGGTGATGTTTCACCTTGTCAAATAAGTTCACACTTGTGAACATGATATATATAATTATCCACACCTTGATACTCTATAAATTAGAGTGTAATCTCATAATATATAATGGGTAGCTAAGGGGATTACATTGGGTTTTGTTGAGAAGTACATCCTATCCCTCTCATACCTTATAGGATAGATCCACCAATACTTCTTGTGTATCCTCCAATTCCTCCAATTAAATCACCACTGATTCCACCTCCCACACCCCCCATAGTAATAGACACACTTGAGACATTGGGCACTAAGGTAGGTTGAGTAACTATACTCAGGACAATAGTTTTCCCACTAGTTATGGTTGGTCCACTAGGCATTCTAAATTGGGTCATAGAATTATCAAGTAAAATAAAATAAAAGACCAATAAAGTACTATCTAAAACATGGTCTATAAATGTATCTCTCATAGGTTTAAATTATAACTCTACATTGTTCATATCCTAGTTGTGTATAAATATATCATCTAACTCAAAAGCATGAGCACACACTATGGGTGGGTAACTAGGCCTATCTAAATTGGGGTCTTTAGTCACCACTACTTTACTTGTTTCTTCTCTATATACTTGAGTTGGAATTGAGTGTAGTATTATAGTTGTGGAGTCCTCTTTATGATCTTTTTCTTCCTTATAGGCCCTTATAACACTTCCTAAGTCCTCCCATCCCATTCTTAAATCGCTTCCACTCATAACCGTTCATCAAATTTCATCATACTTGTTCTTCCTTGATTCTTGTTAACTAGATACCATAATAAACTCATAATTTTAATTCACAAGTGCCCTTATATTTCCCCACCAACCACACTTCTCATGTGATAAATAGTTTTGCCTTCCATGGTGAAAGTCTCAATCCTAGAATCTATAAAGAACTTCTTAACCTCTAGTAGAAGTGTCTAATATATCTAGCATGTGGTTCATAGAAGAAGTGAAATTGAGATTCTTATGGATAAGAATATGTCAAGACTACATATTGTAATATGTAACTATTAAAAATCTTACACCACCAAACATCAGCATCATGCATCCAAAGTGTTCCCAACCATGCTAAGTCCAATTGACACTCTAGTGTCCAAGCTATCTTTCATCCATAGTTTCTTGATCACTCTTAAGCATGAGTTATAATCCAAAAATGAAGGTTAATATTTACCTTTACAAATAAAATATCATATAATGAGTCATATAGATTATGTTCTACCCATGTACATGCAAAAATTCTTGGTTCAATAAACAATACTACAAAATCATCCTCAATGCTAGTAACCCATTACTCAATATTCTCAAGAGATATTCATTTGATCATATTCCACCATCATGTAGGAAAGTAATATAGGTCCTGATAATAGAACTAAAATCTTAGGATTCTTTTCCTTATATGGGCATAACTTCCCCTAGGTACGTGTCAAAGTGATTGAGAGTTTAACCTACTGGCGCACTATAATTTCATGCAAGAATGAATTCTCATGCACTCACCCAAAACATGTAGTGAAGGACCAATTATAGTTGGTTTTATCTTGAGAGGGCATACTAACAAATATGGGCACTCAAATATATACATAATACTAAGCTCATTTTATAATCCATCTTGACACACATTCATTATTTAATGATAAAAAAAAATATGGCATAAAAATTAACTATTAACCTTAACTTAGTTAATTAAACAACAACATACATGATAACTAATAGCATTATCTCTATAGTTATCTAAATAATAGTATTAAGTCAACAAAAGATTCATCCATCATATTGATAAATGATCTCTAATGATTATGTAGCTCTAGATTTACAATGCAACTCACTCGTATAAACTATATCAATAATATCCAATTAAATAATAAAATTATAAAGTACATTGTAGGGGTATTTATACTTGATTTTACCCAACCAAGTAGTTACAAAAATAAATACACTAATGGTAACTTTCCAATGATCATCAACACACTTGAGTCATGGTGGCCAATTACATTAATTTCCTAAGGACCCAAGCTTTCTACCCCTATATTCTCTCTTTAGTGTTAGATCCTCATTTTTGAATGCCTATTTTCTCATAAACTAGTGCTAAATTCATGCTTAACTCATTATATTTCATCCTTATGAATCACTCTATAACCGTTCTCTACTTTCCATGCATTTCCCAAGTCTTTTTCTAAGTTTCAAGTCCTTTGTTCTTGGTTTCTCTATTTAACATGCACATTTATTCCATGAGACTTGGTCCTACCATGCCATGGTCTTCTGTGTTGTGCCTCTCTATGCTAGATATTCTAAAAAGTACTTAGCCAAAATTGGGGAAAAAAAATTTTAATTTTGAATTGTTAGATAAGGGTGTGAATGTTAAATTATAAAAAAATCATAGTCAAGATTGGTAAAAAAATCAAGGGATTAATAAACAACCTACTTGTGTGATCGAGGTGTCATTTGAAACAACATAGATTTATGAATCATAAACAAACAAATATTATTGAGTAAATAAAAAAATATATGTTTGCAATAAATAACTTAAATATACATTGTTCAATAAATACATAAATATTTTCAATTCATACCAAACTAAAACTTAAGTAGTTGAAACAATCTTTTTGTAACCTGTTCTTCATAGATGACATTACTGTGTATAGTCTTATAGGTATTTTTAGTATCATTTTTAGTTGTATTAGTTACTCCTCTTCTTTCAGTGAGAGAAATCCAAATAGAAAAAAATCTTTCATATGGAAACACATCTACTGGATAACATTAAATATATAACCTCAAACATGTTTCAATATATTTGTATAATCTATTCCAAAGTTTTGATTTAACAAAAGATAATGCACTAAATACCCATTCATCTTCTATGGACCCCAAAAATATTGTTTGGAAAAATTCATATAATAAAAAATAATTATGTTTTAGAATATTCTTAGGATAAAGTTTTGTCCATATCTTGGTAATAACACCACTTTTTATTAGTTTAATTAAGCACCGATATTGATCAATCATTGCAAGTCCACAATGCATTGATTGGTATGTTAGTAAATTATTCTAAAAATACCTTTAACTTCAACACCATGGATCTCTATAGACTTACTAAAATGATGAATGAGAATTATCATGTATTTCATAAATAAATTACTTATTATTTCTTCACCCTAAACAATGTTATAAAATATAGGGTTCATGACTGTCATGGCTTCAAGCAAGTCATCCCTTTTAAAATGATCTCAAATTTTAGAAGATAAACTTTGTGAAATCTTTCTCAATTTCATCCATGTCTCATAAATAAAATTATCATATAAAAGACATGTTACAGGGGATTCTTTATTTTCTACTTCAAATAGATCAATATATTTTTGGAAAGTGTGTAATGGTATCTCCATTCCACTAATGAAGATATAAATATGCTAGTTAATATTTAATTTTAAATAGTTTTTAGGGTCCTTAATATCTATTAAAATTTCCCAACTACCAAAAACTAGTCCCTTAAAAATTTATTATGAGAATTACAACATATATAGATATCAATTAACTCTTTTCCTCAATCGTATGAAGTCGAAAATATATATGGATCTCTCTTTTGCATGTTTCATTAAATAGTGTATTTATTTTAACATGGGAAAAATAACCAAAAATGTTAACATAATTTCAAAATCATCCAAATAATACAACAAATCTTTTTCATTGTCAACCTCCATCTAGTATTTAAACATTAAACCTGCTAATGATGCATATTCTTCAAATATTCTACATGTAGGCTCATACATAGAAATCCATCATGTGTCAACATCTTTAAAAAAAATTCCCTTTTGTCACTCTGATTGTAAATTTTTGAAACTCTAAAAACATTTTTATGCTTCTTGACATGTATGCATGGAGGTCACAAATAATTTCCTCCACTTTTGCTAAATTTTAAAATGTGCTAACAATTTTATAAGCAAGATTCATTTTATGTGCCATACAGTGAATTGAAATCATATATGGGGAAACTATTGTTTGTAGTCAAACACATAGATTAGTTTTGGTTACCTTACATTACTGATGAACCATCTACACCAACACACACTAACTTGGTTCCTGTATCATAATAATCCATCCCAACTATATCCATCAAATCAAAAATAACTAATTTCTAAAGGTTCTCATTCTCAACATTACAATATTCTATCATTATGTATAGATAAAAGGTGAGATTGCCTTAAATTTTATCAAATGAATAAACATGCATTCAAACCTATGATGTTTTGTTTGGTTATTATGCCATTGTTGGAAAGTGAGATAAACCATGCTACTTTTAATTTTTCTTTAAAATCTTCCCTTTCAATCATCATGAGATATTTCAACATTTCCAATGAACTATTATATGTGATTGTGTAATGTTATGTAATCTATAATCACTTAAAAGTGGTAATTGGATGATAAGAGTGTTTCTTGAGTTAACCTATCCATAGGCTGGCCATATACTTATATTTGAGCATTAAACTTACATTTCTAGTAATTTAATAAATCACAATCATCTACAACTAGTCAAGACATAATCTTAGAACTAGCATCTCATATCCCAATCCAAATTTCATAGTAGTCTACCAAAAGGACATTAACGTCACATTTGGGACACTATAACCACATGACACTAGTGTCCCCAACTGGGCACTATTATCTTTAATCCTAGCTCTCCCCAATGGATAGCTTTTCAAGCATGTGCCCCTTATAAGGTTATCCTAAGCTCATTTTATTATCTGCACAAGCAATGAAACCTTATAAATATAAATCTTATCCACCTCTATTCACTAAATGAAAAATACATGCAAAACCTATTCAAACCAAAGACAAATTTATGTAAAATCAAAGTATTTGATCCCTATTTTGCCCTACTTTATAAATACTACCATCTATAGTATCCCTAACTCCGATTTTCAATCATTTAAAATCTCAAGCACATTCAAGGCATCCAAGGCTACTCTCATTTTATCATTCATTTACATATACATCAAACACTAGGTGGGAGAGCTACATCAGACTTGATCACTCCTTAGAGCATTGGTATATAGGCAACTCTCAACATAGTAGGGTGTTGAGGATGTCTAATCCATCCTAATAACACAAAAAAATATTAATTATGACATAATTTTAGGGAGATTAGGGTTTTCACATAATTTCAAAATTTTAAGGTATAATATAAAGTTATAGGTTTCAATCATGCAGGAATAAAACATAAAGACACAGGCACTAATGCTCTTTGAAAATAGGAATAGTATTGAAAATGGGACATTAGTGTCACATTGAGGACACTACACAGATGGAACTAGTGTCTAAACTAGGTGCTACTATTTAGTGAGGAGATGAACACTAAAATCTTATTGATGACATAGATTACTACCCAAATCTCAACTTTTAGAACCTAGATCATCTGTGATAATCATTTTTTAGCTAAGTATCTATTTATCCCTATTTATTGCTATTATTAGGAAGTAAAAATTCAAAGTTCATAATAAATCAATACTTAATTATTGTATATTTATTTAACTAATTTAGATATCTCAACCCCTTAACCAAACATAAGAATTACATGTGTAAAACCCTAGAAGGTGAAATCATTTGGCAAACCCATCTTACTTTGAATATTGCATCAAACCCTATCTTGAATTAACTCCTATTTTTGTGTAATATATTTATGGTTGAATACTTATGATTTTATGATTTTATTTAGACAACCTAGATAATTAAAATCAAAATTTACATTAGGGTTTAAATTTATTTTACATCTAATTTAAATTGTTGTAAAGAAACCCTAGCTTCCAAAACCCTAACCCTATATTCTCTTAGGGGTTATATCCTTTTTTATTCTATTTTAATTATTTTATATTAATTATTCATAATTCATATATTCTATTCTAGTATCTCTATTTCAATTTATTTGTTATATTCCATCTAAAAATTCTATCTCTCTTCCCCTAAGAAGAAGTGCTAGACTAGGTCGTAATCCTATATAGCATATTCAAATTCTAGCTATTCAATCCTATAATAAGGATAATTAACCCATTAAAACTCCATATATGAATCCTTCACACCTTAATTATGTGGAATTCAATGAAAATGGATTAGAGGATGAATAATATAACCAAGATCAAGATCAGGTCCATCTTGAGGATCCAGACACACTACCTCCAGTTAATGATAATGATAAAGTTGTGAAAAAGGATGAGGTATTATAGTGATTCATAGATAAAATTAAATAACATCCCCATGATCATGCATAGATTTTATAGGTCATTATAAATCAATAATAATAATAATAATAATAATAATAATAATAATAATAATAATAATAATAATAATAATAATAATAATATAATAACGGTCAATCTTCAACCCTTCTAGTTAATGATGTTGTTACACCTTCAATGGGGCCCACATGCATACCTTCCCTCAAAGACCATTATTAGATAGACCATTGCATCATAGATATGTCACAGAATCTAGAGGAGCTACCTCTACACAATTTACATCAAGATTAGTCATATTAAGGTCTAGGAGTTCTTAGCATAGGGCACCTATATCACCTATAGATTCTACATCTACTAGATGGGTCTTTAAGTCCTTTACAATTCACAGGTTATCATAGTAATTGCCACAACATCATAACATCACTACTATAGTAGCTTCAGGTTCATATTATGCAACACACCATATCACAGGATCACATTTACCCTTTCACACCACATGCATGATCATAATTCCACTCTTAACATAGGTCATGGTGATGGTGATTCTCCCATGAGACTCATAGTTTAGTATGGTTCCTAACCTTATACATACTTCCTTCTCTCTCTCACTCCTTGTACATAGTTTATTTTCATATGCTTGTACATAGATTATACTTAGAAAAAAAAATAATATAATATGTCAAAATATAAAAATTTCAAATATTTAAAAAATACAAAATTTATAGTTTGTATGCATTTCTATGTTTACATTTCTACTACTTTTCTAGATATTGGTTATTACTAGCTATCCTAATATAGTTAGTTTTATCATATGCATATGCTTAACTTATTCTTGTCAAGTGATTTTAAATCATAGATAAGACTCTGGACCATTACACTAATCCATACTAGCTATCATCTACCCATTGGGGTCATTTACACTAATCCAAGTTTATACATTGATAAATCTACCCACTCAGGGGCATCTCCTACATATTTTTTATAACTAGGTTTTATATTTACATACTATACATTCTAGTTTATGTGTTGATTTATCTTGGTATTGATCATTACTCCTCATTGCTTAGATTTTTTTTTATCAACTATCACTAGTTAGATGTAGTATATATGCACCTAGGCATCTACATAGATTTGTATTACACAATTATACATACTTTCACTTCTAGTTCATAGATTAGGCTTGATTGTATTTCCTATGCTTCTTACATCTTTGAGGGAATTTTAACATGCTAGTTTTCTTTGGATTCTATGCCACTTCTCTATTATGTGCCTTTTACATATGCCCATGTCCATTGTGTGTGCTCTTTCATGCTTATATATGCAAACATTTGAACATGTCCTTCTTTATAGCTCTATGCCAAATTACTTGTTGTTTGTGTATGTGGACATTTTAACATGTCTTTTATATGTCTTCATTATCAGATTTAGTGACATGCTCCCATGTCTATTATATTGTGGCCCCTTGGCCTACCTTTTGTGTGCCTAATGTGTTTGTATGTTTGATTATTTGTATGCTTCTACACCATGACACTTGTATTTTATTGTTACACATACACTAGTTTTTAATATCATGAGAGCTATCATGCATCTACCCTTCCTACTTGGGAGCCTTGATGGACATCTTGTCCCATCCCCCTAGGTAGTTACTTAGATTTACTACTATTATACATTGTTTAAATCTATCTTAACACCTTTATGCAATGCTAGATTACAACATACATATTACATTTCCTAGTTATGCTTAGATACATTTACATTCTAATGTTATATTTTACATTATATTGGAATATCATGTACATGCTCTAGATAACACATTTTGTAGAGCTACTTATTTAGAGGGCAATTCTTCCACAAATTTCAAAAACTACCCTAAAAAATGGGGGAATTTATAAGGTTTGTCATAGAGATTAGGATCCTTCATCACTTTTCACAAATACATTTTAGCACATAGGATCAATTTTAGATATCAAAATCAGGGCAAATAGAAAATAGAATAAAGACTCAATAGTCAGTTTTAAACATATAAAAATTAGACCGAATAATAATTAGTGACTATATTGGGACACTAGTACCATAGGGTGATACTATCCACTATAGGGCACTATTATAAAGTAGCTCTATCTTTAGTATAGTCTAGATCATATAGACCAATACACTAGGTATAGTATAGATTTGCATAGATACAATCATAGGTTTCGTAGTTATGTTCAAATTTATCTCAAATTCATTCATTTCCATTCAAATTCATACCAATTTCTTAGATTTGGGGTCATCATGCATGACATGATCATTCATACATTAATATTAGTTATAAAGGTTCAACTATTACATACTTGATTCATATTATGTATACTCAGATAATATATTGGGGGTTTGTGCACATCACATAGTTTCTATATACTCAACTTTAGATAGGTTGATTGGATGGAATGGAAAAATTCATGTCATTCTCTACATTATATATACTTTTTATCACATTCTAGGTTATCATCAAACTCATGCCTTACTCCATCTATAGTGGTTGGCATTCTCGATTAGCCTAGAGCTACCTAATATACCCAAGTGGCCATAGAGCTAAATATACAGTTAGATTACTCAATTAGATAATTTAAGCACTTTATGTAGTATAGTTATAGATGCATCTACTTCACACAGGGGAAATGATGGATTCATGTCCTAATTGAGTTATTGAGTCACCTATATGAGAAGGTTCAACACACTTAAAATATTATCCAAGATTTTCATAGAGATCAAGATCCACCAAGCAGGGGTGGGTAATGATGGAGTCAAAAATGGATTGAGTTATTAAGCCACCCATATGAGGATTGAGAAAATCATCATCTCAATTCAAGTTATTCAATGATATGATCACTATGCACATTCACACATAGAGGTTATCACTAGGTTCATACATTGGTTTATGTACCTAATGAGGTGTATTCATTATTTTCCTCTCTCTTTACTTAGTTATTTCATTTCAACATAGTATTTTTATTTTGATTATATCTTCAGTAAGGATTGATTTTTTCATGTTTAATTCTAGGACATTTCCTTGGATCACATTCTACATACATAGACCTAGATTCACATACTCAAACTCAATTACATGGGCTTCACTTCAAAAGTAAGTCTAGGTACACTTATTTTTCCTTTATACTAGTCCTTTTGATTTGTTGCATTATTATCATAAAGGGGGGGATGTAATCACCTAAAAGTGGTAATTAGATGCTAAGAGTGTCACTTGAGTTAACCTATCCCTAGGCTATCCATATATATATATATATATATATATATATATATATATCAACATTATACTTACTTTTAAAATCATTTAGTAGACCATAGTCACCTAAAACTAATCAATACAAAGTCCCAACATGGTCATCCCAGATCCCAATCCAACTTTCTTAGTAGTCTACCAAAAAGACATTAATGCCACATTTGGGACACTACAGCCACATGGTGCTAGTGTCCCCAACTAGGTGTTATTGTCCTTAGTCCTAACTCTTTCCAATAAATAGTTTTTCAAATATGTGCCCCTTATAAGGTTGGCCTAAGCTCATTTTATTATCTATAAAATCAATGTAACCCCTATAAATACAAGTCTAATCCACCTCTATTCACTAGATGGAAAATAGATGCAAAATCTATTTAGACCAAAGACAAAGTTGTGAAAAAATTAATGTATTGATCCTTATTCTATCCTAATTTTCTACATAATACCATATACAACAACCCTAAGTATAGTTTTAAAGCATTTGAAATCTCAATCACATTCAAGGCATCTAAGGCCACTCTCATTCTAGGCATTCACTTGCACATACATCAAGCACTAGGGTGGGATAATTGCATCAGACTTGATCCCTCCTCAAATTATTGGTATGTAGGAAAATATGTACATAGTAGGTGTTGTGTATGTCTAGTCCATCCTACTAACACACAAAATTATTTCTTGTGCCATACTTATAAGGAGATTAGGGTTTAACACATCAAATCAAGTTTTCTAGGGTATAATATTATGTTATACATTTTAGTCATGCAATAACAAAACATACAAACATAGGTGCAGGTATTCCCCAAAAATAGGAACAATCTTGTAAAAGAGGACATTAAAACCATATTGAGGATACTACGATATAGATGGTACTAATGTCTAATGAGTAGATGAAACACCAGAATCCTATTGATGACACATACTACTACCTAGATCTCAACTTTCAAAACCCAAATCATCTATGATAGTTTTCAACTAGTTTATCTATTTATCCTTATTTATTGATATTATTAAAAATTCAAACAAAGTCAAATTTAATAATAAATAATTAATTATTTTATATTTATTTAATTTATTTATACATCTTAGCCCCTTAACCAAACATAGGAATTACATGTGTAAAAACCCTAAAAGGTTAAATAATTTACATGGCACTATTATCCTAAGGGGGGTGTTTATTATCTGAAGCCAGGTCTCAAAAAAATAGTCTACAAGTGAAATATTTATTTCTATCTACTTAGTCATCTCTAGTATTTAGATCTACAAAAAAACTTTATATATATTCAGATAAGTCCATCTTCTCCTTATATTTACTATTTTTGGAAAGTTACATAAAATCAATAAACCTTAAATTTTATTCTAGATTAACAATAGACCCCAACCCCTTTAATCTAGATTAGGATTTACATAGTAAAAATCTAAAATGATTAAAACATAATCCATTATGCTAAAATAAAAATCTTATAATCTAAAAAAAACAAATATTGGTCTGCCTCTTTTCAAAATGTGATATGTAGTGGAGTAATTGTATATTTTTGACATTTTGATTTGACTAACTTTTATAAATTGAGATGTAATTATTCCTCCTTTATCAATGAGATTTCATTGATATTTTTGATTATTTTCATACTCTACTATGTAACATTGATGCATGCAATTCTTTTGTATTTTTTCCATCTCCACCATTCTTATTTTTTGTCCATCTTTTTCTTTTATCGGATCCATATATTTTGCCACAATGTTTCCCAATTGTGTCCAACTTAAGTTGTATTTTTTGTTCATTTCCAAGTTTCCAATTGAATATTGTTACATTTATATTTTTTTTGGTATGTCGTGCTATTTTTTTGATCAACAAGTTCAATGAATGGATATTTAGCTACACACTCAATCTTAAATAACCTTGTAATTGCCCATGTACTTCTGTTATTGTACACATAGATTTTTTAGTGTTGTCTGTTAAGTGGAGTTAGGTGATGTGATGATTAGAAATGTCATTAGGTATCAAGATTTCATCATTGACATCAAATAATTTTACTCCAAACTCCTTTTTATTGATTGTATTCCTTGATTTGAATTTCTCACTGATATTACTTTTTTTATGACAACTAGAGAATGGTTGTAATATTTTCAACTCATCTAGTTTGAAATATATCCTACAGTGAAGCATACCTAGGTATGTATTCCAATGGAGGAATATATTCAAAAGGGTTATCAATAGGTTCTACATAAAAAATATTTTAAGGACCTTGTAATTTTTATTGAACTATAATATAGAACTTAAAGTGAAAATAAAATACTGTAAATTGTAAATCATTTAGTACCTATTGTTTGGTAGGGGAATTTAATAGCCAAGTATATATTTTAGTAGATGCATGTATTCAAAATGGTTATCTATGTGTTCTACATGAAAAATGGTTTATATACCTTATCATTATTATTGAACCATAATATGAAACTAAAACTGAAAATAAATAATAATATAATAAATCATTTAGTACATGCGTTTGGTGGGGCCATATCATACCTAGCTACATATTCCAATGGGAAGCATATATCCAAAAGGTTTATCTATGGGTTCTATATGAAAATGGTTGTAGACCTTGTCATTATTATTGAATCCTAATATGAAAGTGCAAATAAAAATAAATAACAATACAATAAATAATTTAATATTTAGTAACTTTGTTTGGTGTCTAGCTAAAATAAGATAATAGAGTTATTTTTTGGTAATATTCCCCACCCTTTTAAAAAAATTTAATAGAAACCATAAAATGATATGCATTTATGAAAAATGATAGGAACACAAATGATTGAAAGTGATGCAGATAGATGGAAATGAATGCAGAAGATTGATAAACTAATGTAGATGTTTGACACTAATATGTAGGTGATTGATAAGGAATGAAAATTATTGACATCAAACAAGCAAATGATTGACATAAAAAAATTATATGATTGATATCAGTAAGTGGATGATCTACACCCAAAATGCAAATGATTTCCACCTAAAATCTAAATGGTTGACACTAAATATAGATGATTGAGAAGGGGCCATGTTAGTTGACACACCAAATGCATGCACAAGAATAATATGCGAGATGAATGTACCCATATTACCTTTTTTAGGTACTGAGGAAATACATTTATATGAATGTAATTTATTTTAAATATTAGGTGAGGTAAGAGGTAACCCTAGAAATTAACATATATCCTAAAGATTTAAGCAATCTTACATTGTTTAGTACCCTAGAAAGTTTCCAAATGTGGATTTCTAAAACCAAAATATTTTTGGATTAATGAAAAATCACCACTAAAATTTTCCCTAGGGTGTGTATGCACACTTTATCTTTACTTGACTTGAATTTTAGTGATTTTATGGTGATTGAAATACAACCAAGAGCATGTTACAATGTAAAATCAGTGCATATAATTTGGTTTAAAAGTACTTGAAATAGATTGAAATTAAAAGAGAAAGGTTTAAGAGTACACATATGTATCTATATAACTACCTTGCCTATTGGAAAGTTTTTTTGAAAAATATGTATCATTATAAGGATATGAAATTTATATTAGGATAAATATAGATAAGTCTTTAAAGTATATATATCTGAGAGAGAGAGAGAGAGAGAGAGAGAGAGAGAGAGAGAGAGAGAGAGAGAGGAGAGAGAGAGAGAGAGAGAGAGAGAGAGAGAGAGAGAGAGAGAGAGAGAGAGAGAGAGAGAGGTACATGACTTCAACTTTGGATCAAAAGTGAATTGCCACTTGGAATTTGATATTAGCTCAACCATGCAACCCAATGTTACTTATAACTTGGTGAGGTTGGTTGATACAATCAGATCTAACCTATAAAAACTAGAAAGATTGAGTGATTTGATCAACTCAACTATACCAAAAGGCAAACCAACTATTGTAGTAGATTGGTTTGATAAAGTCTGTAAAAGTCTATAGGGTATCAATATGTGAAATGGTTTTGGAATTTTAAAATAATTTTAATTTTAAAATATTAGGGACATTTTGCATAGCATACACACCTTAGATATATATCATGCTAAAATTATGTATAACAATGGTACCAATGTATATAATTCCACCACACCTATGAATTTGAATCATATAATTATGTGCCTTAGTCAATTTAGATAACTATGTACATGTTGAATACATGATTCCAAAGCATTTCCACACTATATATGGAGAAATATAAAAATTATATAAGTACCAATTTGAGGACATGTTTCTAAAACACGCCCCACTATAAATTGGAAATGCTAAATATTGAATAGTGTAGAGAATATGCTTCCAAATCATGCCCCCACTAAATATAGAAATTATGAATGTGTAGAAGCCATGTCCATATGACATGCCCCCAATAAAACTAAAAACTATGAATGTTTGGAATCCATGTCCACATGACATGCCCCCACTGAATCTAAAAATTGATATAAGTACCAAATATTGAATGAGTGTAGAGAACATGCTTCCAATGCATCCCCACTATAATTTGGAAATTGTGCCAAGTGCAGAGAAAATGTCTCTATGACATGACCCCACTAATATGCCCCACTTTGAGGTGAGGAAAAAATATTACCCATTAGTTATCTCACCTCAAAAGAAGATAGCCATATAGTTGTATATTATGTGACTGAATCATGTAGCATGTAGAGAAATGTGCATAGGTAAATGATTCATTGAAGTGCATATAACTAATTTGATCACATGTAGGTCTAATATGAATGATAAATATCATGGAATTATCTAGATAATAATAATACAAGATCAAAAATAAAACAATCACACACACAAGATCACTCAAAATCAAGTCAACATACGAAGGCCTTATGAGATAAAAAATAAGGGGAATGTTCAAATACAACAAAATTTAATGGACATGACTTAGTCAAATGTGCACAAGGTAAGAAACAACATATTAAAATGTCTATACTATAAGTTATGAAATATTGAAATGTCAAAAATAATGGAAAACATAAGCATAAGGGCCACATACAATGAAACATATTTAAATTCTCAAACAATCATGAAAATAGAAATACAAAACACACAATGAAGTGTATAAAGGAAAAGCATAAGCAACCAACATAAGTATGTCATAATAGCTCATAGATTAAATGTGTTAGAAAAAAATGTCAAGTGCATATCATATCAAATACCATGTGAAATATATAAGAATATATAAGGCATGTGTAAGTACATATGTAATCTCAAACATGATAGTGTAGAGTGATCATCAAATGATATAACCTAGAAGTATCAAGATCATAGAAGAAGGATGCCCCTAATATCCTGGTAATGTGAGATGAGGGAAAGCATAACACCCATAAGTGTGTAGAATCATATATTTGTATATACCTATAAATGAATATGTAGGATTAAATAATATTCTAACCCTCAATATGGAACTAACACATAGATGCCAAGGAGCTAATAGAACATGTAGGTGCCAATTTTTTTTGGATTTTTAATGTTTTGATTTTTTTGGTATTTTTGAAATTTTTGAAGAGGAAAGATCATCATAGGATTCCATCCATTATATGGTCATAGATATATCCCCCAATATGAACCTTACAACCTTAATTTTTATCTTTTAAATTAAGGTGGTGATAATTGAGGTAATCACCATATGCAATGAAATATAGATGGGAATAAACAAGCTTGATAGTAATGATAAAGTGGTAACTATGTTTTTTCTTTTAGTTCTAAAAATTTAAATGATGTATCTATGTTAGTATCAAGTGTATCATATTCATATTTTACATAATCAATATTTTTAGGATCATATAAATCTATAGTATCATTATGATCATAATCATTGATGTAATAATATAACTTGTTAGGTTACTCCTGAAATTTTGATATAGTATTATAAGTGTTTGTATATGAATAAGGAATTATACTATAATGTAATTGTGAATTTTTTGGTATGTTATTAGTTATATCTATGTGCACCTAAGATGTTAATACCTTATAAACATCTTGAGCTATATGGTTTGCCTTGTTGTTATCTGTATTTGGTTCTATACATCGTAGAGATGGATTAAAATGATATGTACCAAGTCTTATAGGTATAAATAAATCATGTGGTATGGTATTGAGTGGATCAAAACAAATTTTGTTTAATTGTTCATCTTCCATATTGGTTTTAGGAATATAATATCACCTTTGTCATAATCATTTATAATTGTGTCCTCTTGTTATTTGATATTGACCAATAAATAGAACTCATATGGCTTATTTTTTAGTTTTTTTAATGTTTTTGGTTCCTTTATCTTGGATTTTATTTCATTTATAGGCTCTTTTCCTCTGACAAAATATATATTTGAATTATTTTCATTAGTATTACCAATATATCCCAAGCCTTGGTAGTCTATCTAATCAAATGTGGAAATAGGGTGAGTGATACATTATGAATGTTTTCCCAATCATTGACCATGATAGTCAAATTTTTGTAAATATTTATTTCCAAAAACATATTTTTTTAAAAATTTAGTATCATTATTTTTGAGGTAAATTTGTATCCTTTTCTTGATCTAATTTTTATTTCTAGACTTTCTCTTTTTCTAAGTTTGATATTGAAAACTATTTTTGATCTAAATTTTTCTTTAGTACCCACATTTTTTGTTTTGGTACATGTTATTTAGGAGAGGTACTCATAATATGAATTGTTTTCTTGAGTGATGTATTGATTATAAGATCACCACCATCTTTGAGACATTATATTTTGTTCTACAATGCCAAATAATAATCTGTATGTTGTTCATGCATTCTATGATATTAATAATAGTATTTATATATATTTATAAGATGTGGAAGAGTTAATCAATTTATTTCAATCATATCCATTAGGATTTCAATTGGACTCTTAGTAACAATTTGGTCACTTTTATAATCACTTGTTTTGGATGTATTTTGTTTGAACTTTTCATTTGCATATTCACATGGATTAGGTTCACCATATGTTTAACCCTATTTTGGATGTGGATCCTCTTAGATAGATATGGTTAAGGATATAGAAATGATAGGGCATAAGGGTGAATATTAGATCTACAATTGGCCAATTAAATGCTAAACTCAAATATACTGTATACTAAATTTATTATACCAATATGAGATATTAATGGAAAGTACAACTATGTTAGATATAAAAATAAAAAATAAGAGATTACCTATCTATATTTGATGCTAATGTATATCTAGATTTAGAATAGGCTAAAATAAGGCAAGAATATAGTTCTAAAATAGTTATCAAATTCTATATTTGTCGCTTTTGGCTCTCTAGATAGTTACATCAGCCTAGGATGGTTATGTCGATGATAATATTTGGGTTTGATGCTAGTGTATTATATGGAATATTAATTGAAATAGGATGTGACCACCTAGATGCTTATGGGTTTACATTTTCCTTCACTTCGATGCATTCAAATCTAGGTCATAGACTATCACTCCTTGTAAAATGGCAAAACCTTAGTTTTCCATCTTTAATGTGACCTTGGGGAAAAATGGATTAGTGGGAAAATGGTGTCAAGATAACCTAAAATGACATTAATATGAAAGGGTACCACCTACATAGCCAATACTCTAGAATAGGGCCTTATACTTATGTAGTTCTCCCCTACATATTGGCTTGTATGTGAATCATGCAATCTGTGTCAAGAAAGTACAATAGTGACCTATCTTGTAACTTGGAAATAAGGCCTTATGATGACTCCTTTAGTACTTTAGACCTAAAAATGTGATTTACCTATGACTAGTGTGGAAATAGGTAAGATTTTATCAACTGAATGCTTGATGGAGTGTTTTTTATAAGTGCCTTGGTCTCTTGGTCTGATTTCTAGGTGAGGAATAAATGAAGGTTGATATTATATTTATACCAATCCTATCAAGAGCTAACCCATGTTAAAGAACTTAGGCTGACCATTATAATTTGTTTCATTTGAAAATTGGATGAATTTAGGGTAATGGACACTTGTGTCACTATTGAATAGTAATTTTGACATTACTTTATGTCCTAAACATTAGTGTCTAGGGAGAAAGAGAGTAGGTACATACTCAAAACTTGTATAAGTGTAAGATAAGTACATTTTAATCATTATTGGAAAGATAAGATGCCTATGACATCAATATATGAGTATTCAGACTAAGATATAGGCAAAGGGGCATAAGATAGTGTAGATTTGAGGCTTACAAAATCAAGGCATGTGTATAACTAAGAGTAACAACCAAGGTTTGAGTTTTCCATGTGTACAAGACTGAGGTAATACATAAGCACAAAATATCATCTACACATATTGATGTTATTTCTTGAAATCTTGGAGCTATTTTTACACTTGTGGTAATTCAAATCAACTTTAGTTCAACTCCACCAACATAATGCACCACTAAAAATCTATACTACATAATAATTATTATCCTTAACATCAAAATATTATCTTACCTATCTACACAAAGCTTAAAAATTGTCAATTATATCAATCATAACATTATACTTTGTCATAATACCTTCCATAATATTTGTATCTTCTTGCTTTCCACCAACTTTGGAGTGTTAATTGTTTAGAAGATCCATATAGCTAATGTCTCTAGTTTCTTCTTGCTTATACACACAAGATATTTATTCCATATAAAATCCTCTCATATTAATATTTATGATCAACATATATTTAATTAAACTTATTATGGCACACCAAAAAATTCTCCCACAAGAAACATAATCACAATTAAAATTTATGTGGCAAGGGGAACTTACATGAAGGATTAGAATTGATAGGTTATTGATCTATCTCCATTTATATACATGAATACCCTATAAGATCCACTTCATAATAAATGTAATCTATTGGTTCTCTAGAAGGCATACACTTGTAACTGACTTTGGCATCCCCCATTGGAATTTTAAACCTTCCTCACATAACTTATGTCCTCCACTATAAAAATTATCCTAAATTATATACATTAGATGCCATGTCCATAATTTCACATGAAATAAACACATAAAACCAAGTCATTTTTTAATAGTGTACAATGGACACTCAACACACGATAAGTACATCTCCATGGAAAACATGAAAATAAATTGCATAAACAAATTCAACCAAATGAGCATGGTTCACAATGTGTAATTGGTCACATGGTCCTCATACACCCATGTCAACCTTGCATGCACTAATTAGATTACATGTATCTTTTTGGCCTAAAATTATCTAATCAAAATTGCTTGGCCCCATAGCCTTAAACATTGATATGAACTCACAACTAATAATAATATGTTTTGATAATCATCTAAGGTCAAATGATATGCTTTGACACTTAATGAAGTTCAAATGGGACCCTAAGAAATTCTAACCAATCACATGATTGGTTTGTACCTTAAGTTAGAGATATAATTCTAAGTTGAGATAATTCATTAAAAAATGCTAGTTTAATTATAGGTTATGAAGACTTGATAAAACTTTCTCTGTTTAGGGTTTCATGTCAACCTTGCTTTGTTTTGATTTCTCACCTTATTTATGTCACAACAAATCTTTGGGAGTTCCAAAGTTGATTATGCATTAATTATACATTTCTAACCACCATTTGGGAATATTTTTGATATATAATGGCCTCCATCCACTCTTTTGAAACTAATGTTGCATAAAATAGTAAGAATGGCATTGAAATGACTCAAGAAGTTTATCCTAAAATTTTATGACTAGGTATAGCTTTTGACTCTCCCTCTCAGCCTAATGTATGTTTATAGGTTGATGTTGTTGATAATATATGTAAGAAATATAAAAAATATTATCTTTGTCAGTTATATCCCCTCTAAGGACTTCTTTAATTCATATTTTATACACCAATGGAAACCCTCAAGTGTCCATGTTGTTAACACTTAAAACCTTACAAAAGGGATATTTATTTTCTCCTTTAAGGATCTATCCCAAGTGCAACCCCTCCTAATGAATTCAAGTTGTTGGTTCCTGAGGGACACTCTTATGATTTTATCCCCATGGACCCATATCTTCAATTTTTTTGACTAGGCATCCCTTTGGGTACTAATTTAGATTAAACCCCCTAGCCTCCCACTTTCTTTATGGGCCTTTCTCTAGGAAATTGTTAAACCCACAGGGTGTGTTTTATGTCATGATAAAAATGAGTTTTATTCTTCTTTCCCCAACAAGTGTGTTTGTGTTGAATTTGACTTGAATAAATATTTGAAATACTACATCAATATTCAAGTTATCCCAAAACATCGAGCACAAAAAGTCATATACTTTAATCTTCCAAACACTTGTTTTTTTACTAGTCTCTTGACCATAAATTTAAATATTGTACCCTCATGGGGTGATTGAAACCCTTTATTTAATAAATTTCCTATGATAATCCCAATTTGGTAGAGAATAAAATAATTAGATGACAATTACTAATAAAAATTCTTCCACTGATAACAGGTTCCCATCTTGTCATTTCCCCTTCCGATCCAAAACTATATTCCAAGGTGTGTATGGAAAATCCTCCCCCTAAGCCTCTTAGTGTTCCAATGAACTCTCATAGCCATGTTTTTCAAGTTATTAAACCACACATGAGTTCATCTTCTATTGGGACATCTCTACAAATGGTTCTATCTCCAAGGAGTTGTGCATCCCACCTTACGACAGTGGTGAATCTAGCTAAGAGTATAATGGGGATAAACATTTCTCCATCTCACTTAAGGATTTAATGTTACTAAAAGTTAGATACTAAAATATTATTTATATAGTATCCCAATATTTTATACTTTAAAATGATCTATCAGGGCTCTATCCTTCAATTCTAGACCTTCCTACTACCAAAGGGCTCACATTTACCATCTCACTATGCTAAATTTATTATCTTATGGATTGAACCTATCATTTATGATGACCTAGATATCATAAACTATACAAAAATCCTAAATATTATATATATCCTTCATTGTCTATTTTATATCCTTAGTAGTTTCCTATCTTGTTGAAAACTTGAGTCTCACATAGGGACACTCGTGGTAATGTAAGTATCTAGATTATTATCAAGTGTATAGTCCTCAAAAGTCATCTATTTTTAAAATATTTTGAATCCTATAGGTTGGCCCATTTTTTTTAATATTGGAATAATGTTAAAAAAATTCTATACATCCAAGGATACAAAACAACAAAAAAAACCACCAACAAGCCTACAACATACATTCAAAATAGAACCAATTCAAGAATGTTATTACAATATAAAAAGGCCCATTTATTTTATTTAACCCTAGCACAAGATGTTTCTAAAAATTTTGTGGTATAAATATAATTCTAATCCTACTCATTATTTATCTATAAAATGCCAATCAAACACCTATTCAAACTCAAAAAATTGATTGCACAACTGAGTTATACTGCCCTTCTTTCTTATTTTCATATCAATCATAGGATTAGTCATATTATAGGTCTAAAGCAACTAAATAAAAAACCATGAACAATATTAGTTAAGTTATAAGATATATCATTGCATTACCTTACATATAGTTTATTGCACCATTGTGTACAAATAGGGGGAATTCAATCATCAATTATCTATGTAATATTGTTAACTTCTAAAATTTGATTTTTTCATGTATTTGCATGTTTTAATTCTCATTTATTGCTTTTTATGCCTTGATTCTACCTCATAACTACCTATTTCACTCCCACTCTTGTTTTGATCACTCCCCATCCTTCCTAAGTTTAAATTGTAGTTAACCAATGGTTAAACTCACCCTTACAAGCTTCATGCTTCTCTTACAAGTATCTCAGTTTTAGAAGAAAATTAGATCCAAAATTTGGTATTAGTTATTGGTGTTTGAATATTTTTACATCCACAACCTAATTTCCATTAATTTTGAGCTCTATAATTGATTTTTTTCATGCCAAAATACATAATTCTATAAAAGGGAAGTCATTGAATTAGTAACCAGTTCATTATTATCAATGTACCAGCCAACCACAACTAGCTACTCTCTTGTTTAGTGTTTTATATTTATTATTTAATTTTTTACTAATATTATTTTAATTCCATATTTTACCATATATTTACTAAAATATTATTTAATTGGAGGAGCTAACATGTTGAGGATAAATTCACATCATATACATCTCTTGCTTCTAGCTAGTCACACCTTGATCAGGTTGGGGGTTTCTAGTTTCATTTTTGCTTATTTGATCATTAAATTAGATTTTTTTAATTTATTTCCATTAATTAGGTTATATTTTATTTTAAAAATTCAATAGATATGAAAATAAATCTTTCTTTCTCTCCTTGTCTTGCACCAAAAAGAATAGTTATGTTCTTTATTCACTTGCATACATATCATACATTTTATTGAAAGTACTCAATATTAAATTAAATAATTAAGTAAATTATATAGAAACAAATAAATAAATTTAACTTTTAAATAATCCATTTTCATTCTGAAATAGGCTTCAATTTCATAAATAAAAAAGCACACAGGCACATAATAACTCTATAAAAACCCAGGCAAACAAAGGGTGTTATTTTAGCACCAATTTTATTTATTTACATGAGATATAAAAATTATTTTTAAATTAGAAAATAATATCTTAATTATTCAATTACATCTGAAACAAATTATTTAAATTTTGTGTGCATTCATTAGAAACACTATAAACTAGTTTTAGCTTGCATAATCCAAAATAATCTCTAGATACTTGGTAGTCTCATTATTTAGAATATAGATATGATTTTAATATTTAATTTAATTTTATAATAGCCTTAGGTTTTAATAATATCTTCCTTAATTTCATAATCTAAAAATACAAAACAAAAAAATCTAACTTGCATCTAGGAAAGGCTAAAATCAACATTTGCATTGTTAAGGCAGATTTCATTTTCATAGCATTGCATGCATTAAAAAAGTAGAAAAAAAAAAGAAGAAGAAAGGATTGAATTTATCTCCTTAAATTTATTTATAATTATTCATTTTATTTCAGTTATTCATTTCCAACAAGTAGTTTGGCTTGCTTAATTTTAATTAAAACATTGTAAAAACTCAAACAAAACAAAACAAATAATCAAAGCCTTATCAAAATGATCACGAGCATCTTAATACCTTAATTATTATATAACAATTCCTATAACATACTATCTTAGAAATAAACTTTTAAACTTACACATTACATGACCTTGCCTTTTGGATGATTCTCTCAGAGCATCCTTATCTCCATAGAATAGGGATTTTCCCTAGAGTTAAATCCCTAAGTCCTTGCACCAAAATTTAATTTGACATTAGAATTGATCTCAAGAAAGAATTTTTTTGTTCCAAACTAATACCAAACCTCATTTTAGACTCTCTTTCTCAATGCTATATAAAATCAAGATTAGATCCTTGATCTACCTATCATTGTCCTTCCCCAAAACTCATGTTGCTAATATAATGTCATTCTCTCTTATTCACCCTCATCCACTTTTTATTTTCTCCCTGGGACTAGCGTCATCATATATCAATCACATTTGTGTATGAAATTAACATGGCATATTCATCTCAATATATTTGACTAGATCCCTTGATTCATTTAGCTAAACCATTCTCACTTTGACATTCTTAGTATCAATCAAGAGCTTCACCTCCTTATCATTATTGAATCTAAGGGACCTTAGAGTTATATTAACACCTAGTTGGATTCTATAAATAATCATATCATGACACCATATAAATCCAATGGTACAAATTTGAGAATCTATCATTCTAAACCCCATTCCACCAAATCCCTAGTTTAACACATCATTGATCTATTACATCAGTTGTCTTAGCCAAGCCTCAAGAAGTTGAGTGCATAGGATAATTCATTATTTATGCATACATACAAACACTTGCATCAGTATAAGTGTCTCAAATATGATACAAATATCTAAGACTCTAGAAATAAGATTTCTAGAATGTGATAATTGGATCTTGATCTTATCCTTACATGTTTCCATCTACACACTTTTTAGATCTTCCTACACATTTGAAGATAAATTAAGTATTATATTTTCTTCATGTTTATGAAATAAAATTACTACTTTAAGTGTAATCTATATATTTAGCATAACGTAATATTTTAATTCAAAATATTCATTTATGTAATTTTTAATTAATTGGCCTACTCTAGAATAGTTTTATCCATCCTTGTGTATAGGTTAATTACCCCTTATATATATATATATATATATATATATAGTGTTAAACATTTGGTGAACCTGACCTCTATGTATCCTTTTACAAACCCTTGACTTAGGGTTTCCCAATTTCTGATTTATGAACTATAAATATCTTGAAAATTAGATTTTAATTTCTTACTATATAATCAATCATGTTTAATATGGATTGAACTAATAATTATCTCATTATAAAATACATAATGGTATTCTTGCTTGTTATATTTCATACATTGAAAAATTACTCAAAGTGATAAAAAGGGGGAGTGCTTCAAAATGAGATAAAAATCAAACCTCTCTTTACAACTCTTCCTGTAATGATATGGAACCTATCCAACAAGTTCCTCCTAAACCTAAAATGGTAATAAAATATTAGGGATACAATATTTATATGCAATCAATCAAAACACATACCAATAATTTCATCCTAAACCTAAAATGGTAATCAAATATTAGGGATACAATATTGATAAGTAATCAAGCAATACACATACCAAGGTCTCAATTGTGGACCTTCTAAAACAATCAATTATTTATATGGTTATATTCTATGAAGCATTTTGTAAGACCCAAGTATCACGTGACATAACATTGGATTATTTTAAATATATTATGGAAGTTCTAATAAGTAATGCCAATATAGTTTCTTTTGATCACAAACATTTAACCTCAAAGGATATCAATGATCAATACTTGCCTTTATCAATACACATTAATAGTCACAATAAATAAAAACAAAGGAAATATATGTAACATGTCTCATTGGTATATAATATTTAAAATCATTGCATTGAGGCTATTGATAAAATTTCATTTTTTGATTTGCTACACAAGTCCCCTAAATACAAGGATAATATTTTGAGAACATTACACATGACAACCTTGTCAAGAAATGTGGAGGCACCATATGTGGCATATATGTTGAAATCCATAAAATGGACCAAGCATAATATTACCCTTGAAAAGAAGGATTTACCACACCAACATGCCAATGAACTCTTCTTTCATTTATATATTTAATTATATGTTAATTCAAATATGGATGTAAAGGTTAAAATGGAAGCCAAAACACTAGTCAATTCAATGTCACAAGAACCTAGTCAGTTTATCTTATCCAATGCATCTAAGCAACAATTTAAATGATTAATTAAGTCTTCAATGTCATTACTTAATAAGTTTGTGGGGTGTCTACTATTATCTATCCTTCCCTCCATATAGGTTGATATGATTTGATCTATACCAAAGAATATGAGGCAAATGCTTATTATGGCTATCACTGAGGCACCATACATTCTACATGTAGATGTTACACATTGAAACAAAAACATTTAAATCTTTTATACTTGACAAAATATATTAGGTATATACCCTTCAAATTTAAACCTTCTTACTATTAAAAGGGTCACATTCACCATCTCACTATGTCAAATTGATTATCTTATGGCCTACCCCTATATTTATAATGACCTAGATCTCCTATACTATATATAAAGCCTAAAACCTGATATATATCCTTCATTGTCAATTTTATATCCTCAAGAAAATATTATCTTGATGGAAACTTACGCCCCACATAGGGAAACTTGCATTGATGCAAGTGTCTATATTATTATCAAATGTCTAGTCCTCAAAAGTCATCTAATTTGAAAATCTTTTAGATTTTATGGGTCAACTCATTTTTTTAATTTAACCCTACTATGATATATTTCCAAAAGGTGTGGTATAAATAAAAAATTAATCCTACTCATTATTTATCTAGTAAGCACCTATTCAATCTCAATCAATCAATTTCACATTTGAGTTCTATTGTCCTATTATTTCCTATTTTTAGATTAGTCATAGGAATAATTATATTATATTTTGAAGTATTAAAATTAAAAATCATGAGAAATATTTGTTAAGTTACAAGCTAGATCATTGCATCCCATTAAATATAGTACATTTCACCCTTATGCATATACAAGCCAACACCTAGGGGATAAATACATATGTTTGAGGCCCTTCTTAGAGTATTGGTCCACTAACACCATGAGCCCACTAACCCATTTTTGGCAAGGTATAAAGACCTAAGGTGAAGATATAGCGTTTGATATGCATACAATCATTGACAACCTATGCATGTAAATAAAATATATCCATAAAAAGGTGATAGAAAACCCATAAGGTTCTAGGTGTTCACTCTTTAATAAAATGAATATTTTATACCAGATAATTTTTTAAGGATTAGGACACTTGTATTGATGCAGTGTCCTAGGGTTGATGCGAGTGTCTTGGCCTATAAAAATAATATTTATAGAATTTGATAATTGGATCCTAATCTCATTCCTACCTTTTTCCACCTCTGTACTTTTTAGATCTGATATGCATTTGTATATAAGCTAAGTATTAATTATTCTTAATTTTTATGCAATCAAACTATTTTTTAGTATATTTTCTATATTTAACATTATGCAAAATTATAATTCAAAATATTCATTTATAAGATTTTTTTAATTAATTTTCATGCCCACGAATAGTTTTATTCATCCTTGTGTATAAAATATTATACCCCTTTAAACTTAAACATAAAATTTATTCCAAGGCCAGGGACCTTGATTTGATTACTCATTGGTGACCCATCACCCTCCTTAATGTGTCATATATAATCCTTGATAAAGATGTTACTAATCACCAAAAATTCATTTTATCTACCATTATCAGGCTAGAGAAAATGGGTTTTTACTAAAGAAAGATATATCTTAGACAACCTTATTATTGTTTGGGAAGGAATGGAGTGGGTGAGAGAATCTTGTTGGTGAACCATTTTTTCTCAAATCATATTTTTAAATAGTTTCTGATAGAATTGAGTAGACTTTTATTCTTACTGTGTTGAAGCTCTTGGATATATTTTGGCCCTTAGATATTAGTGAGGTATCATTAGGGGAATAATTCTTCTTGATAATACTTTTCAACTCATAAACAACCTTTTTTTATGATACTTTTCTTAATCTTGAAGAGAATTTTTTTTAAAAAAAAATTAGGACCTACATTTACTAGATGTTTTTTCAAAGCTTTTGATTCCAACTTGTAATGGAATAAAACCCAATGCTAGAGACAAAGTATCATTCCCATGCCATAGTGGTTACAACATTACAAGTGGAATTAGATTCATTACAAGGAGAAATTTAACTTTTTGGGCATTCCCTTTGCCTTTGATAGTTACCCTATTGAGCTTTGGCAATATGTCATTAATAAAGTGGAGAAAAAGGTTGAGTATTGGGTCACCAATCCCCTCTCTTTATCAGATAAATTCCAAGTGTGTAATAAGAATATTTTTACTACTCATGTTTGCTACTCCTCTTATTGGGTCCCCTCTAAAGCCTCATGTGAAAAATTGGCTAATATTCTCAAAGAATTTCTCTGGTCGAATGCTAAGCAAACTCTAGGGTTCTAAAAAGATGCTTTGGATATTTATTATCACCCCTATGGAAAAGGAGGTATGAGGATTATTGATATTTATAGACAGAGTATTATACTTTGTGGTAAATGGGTTTTTATATTTTTTTAAGGTAATTAAACTTGAAAAAATCTCCTACAACTAGGAATTGGTATAAATATTGAAGATGGAATTGTGATGCTAACTTCAAGAACTACTCTCAAGGCCTTCAGTATCAAATCATGGGACCATTATCTCTAGACATAGGTAAGATAAACATGTGTTGGAGTCTTAATTCCTCTCCCATGACTTGTCTAGTTCAATTTAATAGAATATAGATTGTTAAACTAGAGCCCAAGCTTACTCATTTTATCTAATGTTTAGTTTATCAAGGCCTTCTTCTTGGAGATCATATTTTTCATTTTAGACTTGATAAACCCAAGTATATAAACTTTTTTATACTAGAGTCCTTTAATAATATATTTTGGACATGTCCCAAATCTTAATCCAAAATTCTTGGTGCTAAAAGTATTTGGAAATATTTTGAATTTTTCAAACCCTATTTAAAGTGGGTTGGAGATGGTTTTCATATTGGTGTTTCCATCAATGATCATAACCTCTCATGGTATATCATTATGATAAATAATAGTTTAATTTTAGTAGAGTTTCTTGGATTGAAATATTTGAGACTTTTCAAGAAAGGAATTCAAAATTTGAAAGATTCGGTCTCAATACATGATTGGATTTCTTAGCTTTAACTAAAATCTAAATTTAATTTAAATAGTTCTGAATTGTGTTATTCTTCCTATTAAATATTTAATGTGGTATGTTATGTTTCAAAAATTATTTCTATGATATCCAAGTGATTGGTGAAAATATTGAAGATGGAATTGTGATGTTCATTTCAATAACTAGTCTTAATGCCTCCAGTATCAAATCATGGGCCCATTATCTCCAAATATAGGTAAGCTAAATAGGTGCAAGGATGTTTTTATTACATCCATTCAAAATTTCCCTTTAAAATTTCATAAAATTTATGCTTGAAAAAATAAACAAGAAAAATTTCATACAATTTATGTTTAAAATAAGAAATATGAAAGAATAATTATATATTTATAATATTTCCTATTATAATTTTTAAGGATATTTTTTATAATTCACTCAAATTTGCCCTGGTCTTCAGTCTTGTTTAATACCCATGTTTACTACTCCTCTATTTGGGTCCCATCTAAATCCTCCTATGAAAAATTGGCTAATATTCTCAGATAATTTCTTAGGTCTAATGCCAAGAAATCTTTGAGTGTTTCATAAAGTTGTTTTGGATATTTGTTGTCATCCTTGCAAAAATGAAGGTATGGGTATTATTGATATTTATAGAAAGACTATTAAATTTTTTGTTAAGTGGGTTTTAATAGTTTTTAAAGTTAATTAAACTAAAAAAAATCTCTTACGACATTGTATTTATTGTATATCTCCTTATGGTAAGTTTAGTTGGAAAAACATTGGTTTCCACACATTTTTAATCATTCATACCCTTGTTAAAATTGAGGGATCTTTCATTGATAAAAGAATTTGGAAATATTTTAAATTTGTAAAGCCTTATTTAAAATTCATTGGAGATGGTTTTAAAATGGTCTTTAGTTCAATGACCATAACCTCTCATGGTATTTTATTATGACAAATAACAGTTTACTTTTAGTAGAGTTGGCTGGAGTGAAAGCTTTGAGACTTTTCAAGAAAGGAATTCAAATTGTGAAGGATTTGGTCTCAATACATGATTGGATTTATTATATTTAGCTAAAATCTAAATTTAATTTAAATAATTCTAAATTATGTGTTATGCTTCCTATTCAATACTTAATGGAGGATGTTATGTTTCACAAAATGGTTTTATGATATCCAAGTGATTGTTAGAAATATTAAAAATGGAATTGTGATGCTCACTTCAAGAATTACTTTCATGGCCTCCAATATATAATCATGGGACCATTATCTCCAAATCTAGGTAAGCTCAACATACATTGGATTTTTAATTCCTCTCCCATGACTTGGCTAGTCTGAATTAATTGTAAGGATCTTATGTTTCACAATTTGGTTCTACGATATCCAAATGATTGGTATAAATAATGAAGATGGAATTTTGATGCTCACTTAAAGAACTAATATTGAATCCTCTAGTATCAAATCATGTGCCCATTATCTCTAATTATAGGTAAGCTCAACATGTGTTGGATTCTTAATTCTTCTCCCATGACTTGGTTGGTCTAACTCAATAGAATACAGATTATTAAAATTGAGCCCAAGCTTGCTCATTTTATATAATGTCTAGTTTATCAAGGCCTTCCTCTTGGATAACATCTTTCTCATCTTCAAATTTTTGTCCCAAGTGTTTGACCTATTTTATACCATAGTCCTTTAAGCATATCTTTTGGACATGTCCCAAATCTCAATCCACTTGGCAATGGATACACAAGCTCTTTCAATCCTTCCATTCTAAGTCTTTCTCATTGTATTTGGCCATTTTTTGGGAATTTACAAATTTGTCAGCATATATAAAAATTTTATGGGATTTTTTAGAGCTATTATTTTCTTTCAAATATGGAAAGCTAGAAACTCTACTTTTTAAAAATGAAAAAACATCTTGCATCTTACCATTAATGACTAGGTGGCTATGTTTTCTTTATATTTGATGCAGATTCAAGCCTAGGCTAAAAATATGGCCATATAACTCATGTATCTACATGAGTTATAAAATTATGGGAGTGATCCTTATGTTATGAGTTGTGTCCCCTCAAATATTCCACTATAGGATTCTCCACCACTAGTTCTTAGACATCAACAAAGCATATTATGCATTCATAATAATTTCTTCACCCCTCCTCCTCAATGGTGGGGGATGGAGTTTATCTCCTCATCATGGTAAATCTAATACTTCTCCATGTCAAGTGGGCTTGCATACTCACCTTGGAAATGTGGTGTTACATCATCTTATATGGGGAATTATTGTTTCATTATATCCTTTAGACCTCATGGATGGATGGATGTTCCATAATCCTCCCTTGGTTGATCCTTCTTATTAGAGTGGTCAACCACCTAAGAACAATACTCCAACTCCTCCTTATGGTGTGACAACCTATGTTTAATATATTTTTATCTCTTTTATAGTTTAATTTTTTTTGACTTACCATGCTTCATCAATGTTTCTTTACTTTGATTTGGACTAGTTCCTCTACTAGGGTGTGTGAACCGTAAATTCCAATCGACTGATTTACTATGTAACCTCATATTTTTTTTCATAAAAATAATTTTACTGAGTCATTCAAATAGTAAAACTACTAACTAAAGATCTAATATGTAACTTATGAACATTAAGGGTGCATACAATATTTGGACCTAGACCCTAAGGTAGAACATCTATTCTCCATTATTGGATCTAGTATATGTCAATTGTCATATTTGGACACGTTGGAGAAACCCCAAGCAATGAAAAATATGTCTTTTCCACTATTTTACAATCAAAATCGACATATTAAAACTATTAATTTCATTTCAATAACATAATTACAACTTTAAGGTATACAAGCCAAACATAAATTTTGAAAAACATGTGAAGCTAATAAGTCATCAACTCTAAGAAACTTCTAGTAGAAAGATCTCAAAACAAATAATAAAAAAACCAAAATAATGCAACACTCTCCTCCTATCTTGTTGATGTCATTAAGTAACTTCCCCAGTGACCCTCAAATATAAAACTCTAATTTAAATTTATCAATAATATAACATTTTGTACATGTTGAATGTTATGCATATACTTCATTATTTGAAAAATAATGATAAATTAACTCATACACAACTAAAATTAATAAATAGATTAAATTATTGTTTCTAATCATGTTTAATACTCCTCTTATTGGTTCCCATCTAAAGACTCTTGTGAAAAATTAACTAAGATTCTCAGATAATTTCTTTGGTCTAATTCTAATCAAACTTGAGGGTTCCATAAAGTTTCTTTAGATATTTTTTGTTGTCCTCATGATAAAGGAGGTATGGTCATTATTTATATTTATGGACAGAGTATTTCCCTTTGTGCTAAATGGGTTTTCATAATTGTCAAAGTTAATGAAACTTGAACAAATCTCATACAATAGTGTATTTATTTTAGATCTCCCTATGGTAAGTCTAGTTGGAAAAACATTGGTTTCCACACATTTTTTATCATTCCTACCCTAGTTAAAGTTGAGGGATATTTTGATACTAAAATTATTTGGAAAGATTTTAAATTTGTCAAATCTTATTTAAAATGCATTGGTGATGGTTTTCAATTGGTCTTTACTTCAATGACCATAGCCTCTCATTGTATCTTATTATGACATAATACTTTACTTTTAGAAGAGTTGCTTGGAGTGAAAGATTTGAGACTTTTTAAGAAAGGAGTTCAAATTATGAAGGATTTGGTCTCAATACATGAATGGATTTATTGGATTTAGCTAAAATCTAAATTTAATTTAAATAATTTTGAATTATGAGTTATAATTCCTATTCAATGCTTAATGCAAGATCTTATGTTTCACAAATTAGTTCTATGATATCCAAATGATTGGTATAAATACTGAAGATGGAATTGTGATGCTCACTTGAAGAACTAATATTGAAGCCTCCAGTATCAAATCATGGGTCCATTATCTCCAGTTCTAGTTAAGCTCAACATGCATTGGAGTCTTAATTCCTCTCCCATGACTTGGCTAGTTTGACTCAATAGAATATAGATTGTTAAAATTTAGCTTAAGCTTTATCATTCTATATAATGTCTAGTTTATCAAGGCCTTCCTCTTAGAGAACATCTTTCTCATCTTAGACTTGTCAACCCAAGTGTTTGACTTATTTTAGACCATAGTCCTTTAAGCATATGTTTTGGACATGTCCCAAAGATCAATCCACTTGGAAATGGATACACAAGCTCTTTCAGTCCTTTCATCATGAGTCTTTCTCATGGTATTTGGCCCTTTTTTGGGAATTTACAAATTGGTCAGTAGATATAAAATTTTTATGGGATTTTTTTAGAACTCTTATTTTCTTTCAAAAATGGAAAGCTAGAAACTCCACTTTTTAACAATGAAGAAACATCTTATCATTTTACAATTAATGACTAGGTGGCTATGTTTTCTTTGGATTTGATGCAGATTCAAGCTTAGGCTGAAATGATGGCCATGGAACTCATGTATCTACATGAGTTGTAAAATTATGGGATTGATCCTTGTGTTATGAGTTGTGTCCTCCCAAATATTCCACCACATGACTCTCCACCATTGGTGCCTAGACATCAATAAAGTCTCTCATGCATTCATAATAATTTAATCACCCCTCCTCAATGGGGGGATGGAGTCTATATCATCCTCATGATAAATATAACACCACTCCATGTCAGGGGGATCGCCTACTCTTAGTCATAATTCTATTGGTAGTGTGATGTTGCCTCTTCTTAAATGGGTAATTATTGTTTCATTGGCTTTTATAGATCCCATTGATGGATGGATGTCTCCTAATCATACCTTGGTTGAGCCTTCTTATTGGAGTGCTCAACCACCTAAGAATGATCCTTCACCTCCTCCTTATGGTGTGATAACCTATGATTAATATCTTTTTTGTCTCTTATATAGTTGTTTTTTTTTGTTTTTTGACTGGTCATGCTTCATAAATGTCTCTTTTTTTTAATCTCAACTTGTTCCCATGGTAGGGAGTATGAGCCATGAATTTCAACTGACTTCTTTGCTATGTAACCTCATTTAAATTTTTTTCTTTCATAAAAATAGTTTTATTAAGTCATTCTAATAGTAGAAATGCTAACTAAATATCTAATAGGTGCCTTATAAACATTAAGGGTGCATGAAATATCTAGACATATCCTCCTAAGGTATAACATCTAATCTCTACCATTGGATCTAGTATATGTCAATTGTCATCTTTGGACAAGTCGGAAAAACCTTAGGGAATGAAAGAGATGTCTTTTCCACTATTTTACAATCAAAATAGACATATTACAACTGTCAACTTCTTTTCAATAATAGAATTATAATTTTAAGGTATGCAAGCCAAATAAAAAATTTCAAAAACATGTGAAGCCAACAAGTCATCAAATCCAATAAATATTTAAGTAGAAATATCCCAAAACAAGTCATCAAAAAACCAAAATAATGCAACACTCTCTTCCCATCTTGTTGATGTCATTAGGTAACTTCCCTAGGGACCCTTAAACATAAAATTCTAATGGAACTTTATCAATAACATAACACAATGATAAATTAACTCATATATAAAATTAAAATTCATAAATGAATTAAATTCATATTATGATGTTCATTAGAATTTATGTTTGAAATAATGTAAAAAAATTACTTTCAAAAATATAAGAGGAAGACAAATATGCCCTAACTAAAAGATAAAAACACTAAATTTAATCTTTCAATAAATACGAAATAATTGACACATAATATAAGTATGAAATATTATAATAGAAGCAATGTCTATTGGATCTCCTCTTCATTATTTTTGTTGATATGCATATATTTTTATTGGATCTACTCTTCATTATTTTTGTTGATGTGTATATATTTCAATTAAATCTTCTCCATGGTATTTTTTGTTGATGTTTATTTACTTATATTAAATCTCCTCCTAATTTACAAAGCTGAGATTGTCAGTGTGTGGGAAATTTGAGCCCCTTAAATGAAAACCCAAAAATAAATAAAAATAAATCAATATAATAATTAGGTATCAGAAAATTAATGGAAGGACTTGGTTTTCTCCTTTGGTTTATTCATTGTTAATTGGTAATATTTTGTACTATTTTATTCTATCTTTCCTTTCCATATTTATTTCCCTTTCTCTTCTTCATATATTTATGTCATATTTTGTATATATTTTTCTCTCTTTGACTTTCTCACTTTTGTATGTCAGAATTGGGCCTCCTTTTATGTCCCAACTCCGATCAAAAGCATTTATCTAGTTCATAACTTTGATTCCTACAAGCATTAACCAATCAAATAAAAAATAATAATAATTAAATATACATGATTATACATTTATGAATAACATGTTCAAATCTTGTCAAGAAGGAGAATCAAACGGAT